>CANTUZ010000024.1:0-25015 GCA_947846985.1 Fratercula arctica
CCTTCCGAAAGCAATCGTGCATTTCCTGTTCAACAGACAAGTCTTCAAATCCATCCTGACCTACCAAAACAGGAACGAATGCCACAAAGTTAGCTCTACTAATCAAAAGGGATCTTGAAGAGGTGCTTGAAGAGATGATCACATTTTGCTAAGCAAGGACTCCAGTCAGAGAGCTTTTAAGAGAGGCCTCAGTTTCCTCAGTATTGAAACAAGTTTTCACTGCTCTTCATTCAAATTTATTATCACCCAATTTCAACTCACGGGGCATGACAGGTAGTGTTCTGAGGCAAGATGTGTCCAGCACAAGGTCCATAAACCAAATTCAATACTTAGCTTCACAGAAACAAGTAAAGACACAGAAACAAGTAACTGGTAATGCACAGCCAGCAGGTATATGCGCTCTTAGACTCCACACACATTTATCTTTAAAGAAATTCAAATGCAAGTTTGGGGAGCTTTTGCTAGCACTCAAAATTCTAGCAGCGGTCAAGCAGTTATGCATCTATTAAGCCACTTTTATAAGTGGATACATTCCATTATTTTAGGTGATGCTGGCTGGATATAAGAAATGTGATTCAGGGAAGGAGAAAAAGTTTCAGAATAGCAGGACGCTCGAGAAGGTCAGTTTGCCATTGCTGATACAGAATTATGTACCATCCATATCATCAAATTTTGAGGTCTAGTATTTCCCTTTGGTGCCTTCATATGCAGATGAAGGCAGAAGAGCAGCCCACCTGGAAAAGGCATCATTGCAAACCATGGTGGATTCATGAGCAAGCAAGCTGAAGTTTACAGCGCACTAAGACTTACCACGCTCTAACAGGATGTTCTTCTGCTTAGACCAGTTATAGTAGTCCAACAGTCCCCTGTAAGCTTTAATCAGTTTCATGTCTTTATCCTGAATGACTGTTTGCTCTCCAAACCTCCAACTTTCTGACAGGGATAGGTTTTGGTAAGCTTCATCTATTAGTCCATTACAAAGGAGATGAAAGGTGTGCTCTAAACAAACCTGCAATTCAAACAGTTCATTCACATCACAAACAGAGAGGATCTCAGCAATACAGCAAAGTTCTACACAGATGTGCAGGGAAAGGAGAGAGACTCATTACTAACATGCATATAAAATATTGCAAACACTGTTAATAAAGTATTTTAATTAGAAGAGCATTTTACACATATTCTTTTAGCCAAAAAGTACCTTTACAATTAATTTTGGAGAAGAATTGTCACTAGGGGCAGGGAGATGAGCCAAGAACCTAAGTAATTTTTTCTGTCTGAACATACATTAGTAACCAAAAGCATATCTGATATACAAAGACGTATCTCTGGGAAGGGAAAGGGCTGAAGCTCTTGAAATGTGTGGGGCAGAAAGTCACCCATCAGGTGGTAGACACTCAGTGGTACTTAGCAAGGCAGCAGAAAGCAGTTGTTTCAAAAACCTGCTTGTCATTAATAAGTGCTGTACCTATTTAAGAAGATCCAGAAATGATGGATTGTTTGCTGATTTTTGATTTGGCGACCCAACTGCAGAACACCTGAGAGAGGGGTGTCCTACCACCCTATCGTATTTATTAGGAACTGGACAGAAGCCTAAACCTTCAGTTAGCTCTAGTAAACTCTTGTACAGAACTTCCATTGAAGGCCTTGAACAAATACCACAGAATGAAAGACAGAAGTACCGCCACAAGTGAGAAACAGTCAAGGAAACCAAAACAATATAGGTTTGAATGAGACACCACAGAAAAAGAGTTACATCTGGGTGACAAAGGGGTCCACAGTATAAGGCCCACTGATTTACGTACAGATTAGCTACTTGAAAACTGATCAGATAATGATGGCAAAAATTAAGTACAACTGTTTAGTCAGGAGTGCAGTGGCCAAGTTAAGGACTGGAAGCAAAACTTGGCAGATGTTGAAGTGTAATTAGATGATACTGAGGCATACATGAAAAATAATTTAATTGTTTTGCATTAAAAGATTGATTAAAGGATCTAAGCACTTCTAAGAACTGACAATACACACCTGTAATAAAATATATAGATCACATTAGATACGGTTAGGTATAGAATAACCCTTAAAATATCATGCAGAATGTACTATCTTTTTTGGCACTATTGTCAGCAATACAGTTCAAGAGAGAGATTCAGAAACTAATACTCAAGTAAGTGTTCAGGTAAACACATGGAAAATCATCAAGATTGCATTAAGTACACTCACCTTCAAATACCCTTTTACTCCTAAAGATTTCATCTGTTCTGTGAAAGAGTTGAACTCTTTCATGCTGCTATGTGAACGATGGCACAGAATTTCAGTTCCTATTCTCCAAATGATCTATTAATGGGGAGAAGGAGCTTAAAAAATAACCGTAGTACAAAAATGGCAACAGTCACCATATATACAGTCTTATCAAACTTGTAGTTACTGTAACGTGTTACATTTGAATTATAAATAAAAACTAATACTAAGAGTTGTCTACCGCTATAGTTACCTACATGATCATCAAGTAGTATTTTTACAGTCATTCAGTGGGTGCTTCATAATTGTTCATTACAAACGCAACACTTCATCAAAGCTTAGGAAAACTGCATTTGTCAGAAGGTCACCCTTTCTGTTACTGAAAACAGGATGTTTCAAAGTTACTGAAAACTTCTGTTTTCCCTTGCTATGTCTCCACCGAGACGCAAGGTGTATATAATTCTTTGAACTAGGCAGTAAAGATTATTTCCAATTAGATGTAGATTCCCATCTATGTGGGCTTGTTTTCAAGGTCTGCCCATGCAATGTAACCAAATGTTCCAACAGGCTAGCCAGATTCAAATACTCCATTTACTTATTCATTTCCTTAACTCTGATCCCTTTCCTCCTGCTTCTATTTCAGTACCTGCTAGTTTTGTAAATACTGGAGGAGCTGGTAAAGACATAAATAAGCCACTAACTTTCAAACAGATTCTGCCTGACACAGCATGCCAGTGGCAAACACATTTACTGTTTTTCCATTTTAGGAGACTCCATAAAAATAACTTTTCATAGGTATGCTCCTGATGGAATTAACTTACACCAAGCCAAGTTTTCATCTGTTGTGTCAAGGACCTATGTGAAAAACCAAAACAATACAAATCCCACAAAACCAGCCTGCGAGCCCAGAGAACTCTTCCCAAGCAATGAGCATTCTGTCAGGAAAACCATTAGACAGCACTGCAGAGTCTTAGCACCCCTGAAAGCGAGATCTCAGCAGAATTCAGGCTCCAGCAAGACTGGCTAAACCCAGAGCAGAGGCATGCCTGTGCAGCGCAGATTTTTGGTGAGTAATTGGACAGCATGCTGCCTTGGGCATTACCAATGATGAGGTCTGGTGTAATTTCTGCAGCCTGCCATCCAAGAGTTTCTACATCAGCACCTGAAGAGTTGCTTATTTGTTTCTAGAAACTTCAATGTCTGGTTTTGGGTTTGTTTTGTTTTTGTTTTGTTTTTTTTGTTGTTGTTGTTGTTTTTGGTTTTTTTTTTTTTAAACTAGTTTAGTTTATGAAAGTTGCCTAACTTTTCAGGTCTTACCTCTGACACTTTTTTTTAATTGAAAAAATCAAGCCTCTGATTAGTTAATTAAGACAAACGTTGGTCCTGAAGTACTATAGATACTTCTTACAAGTATTTTTTCAATTGCAAAAGAACTCTGATAAGGGACACTGGCTTACCTCAGATGGACTCATGTATTCTGTAGAAAAGTCCTTCTCTAGTGACTCAATGTAGAAGGTCAGAAACTCTGCAGCCTTTTTCCACTGCTTTTGTAGCATGGCATCCTGAATGTAACTTAAACAGATTTCCTTGCTCTTCTTGAAGTTTAACTTGTATTCATGGGAAGATGCTAAAAAAACCAAACAGAAAAATCAACTAAGCCCACAACTGTCACAGCCCTTACTCAGATAATAGTGGGCCTACCGTTTCAGTATCTCTCTTATACAATCTCTCTCAGACGCTACAGAATAGGATCTTAAGCTACGTGGTTTTGAAGTTAAACGCACCTACTATTCTGCAGGGAAGCAAGACTATGGCAAAAGCTGGAAATGTAATACAAAATGGCATTTTCCACAAGCAGCACACAGCTGCAGATGCTTGAAATGGTGACGAGCCAATTATTACATACTACTACCCTTCCAGAATTAGAAGGCCACATTGCTTTGATAACTTCACAGTACGTTTTGTTATATTTTGGGGACCACTCTCTTCCCTTACTAATCATTATCGAAGCTTGTGGCCCCACTGTGCTGAAGATTTGCATACACATGCCATTCCAGTACCAAAGGCTAAACAATTCCCACTAAAAACAAAGGTAAATGTAGAGAATTTTTTCTTTCCTGAGTACAAGACTGGAAAAGAGGCGACTTATCCTTTTTACATGGATACTGGTTCAAATTCTGTTACAGCACAAAACTGAAACCTCATTTCCGCATCTGTTTAAAGCTCATAGCTGCATGCCACAGCCTAGCATGCCCCTGAAGGAACGCTCAAGCCAGAAGAGCCTCCGGCGAAGGACACGCAGAGCTCAAACTACCTCCTACCTGGACGCTGCAGGCAAAGGAGTCACTCAAACACAGGCTTGAGGCAGTTTTATTACAGCGCATTCTACAAAGTTACCTCTAACCAGCCTACCTGTAGGTCTCGTCTTCACACCTGTTTCTAACCTCAAAAGTTCCAAGTACGAAGCAAATAAAACCCACAACGAGCACCACAAGATCAAGCGCTCCGAGGACCATGGCTACCGTAGGCAAGTCCTACTGTGCAAGCTGCTGAGAAGCCATCCAAGCTGATGAAAAGCGTTGCACTACACAAAGCCATTTTGAAATAACGACTTCTCCAGAGGTTTTGCAGTCACCTGCACCCACAACGCCTTCGTTATCAGTCACCTCATCAACCATTATTTTACGAGTAGCGCACACACCGCCTTCCAGCGCCTCGCAGGGCGGGCGAAGGGGGGCCGGGGGCAGCGCTGCGGGCACCGGGGACTCCCACCGCCTTCTCACGGCGGGGAACCGAGGGTGAACCGCCGAGGGAGGGAGGCGGCCTCACCGGCCGCAGGCACAGTGGGGGCTGAGGGCGGTCTTCCTCCCTCATGGCCGGAGCGGGGGGACGGGGCAGCGCAGGGAGCCGCCGGGCAGCTCCGCCCTTACCCGGCTGGTAGAGGTACGGCGGCAGGAAGGGCAGGTGCAGGGCCGGCAACAGGGCGCTCCCCGCCGCCTTCTTCGTCGCCGCCACCGCTGCCTGCTCCTCCTCCTCCTCTTCCATGAAGCCGTCCATGGCGCCGCGGGCAGGCCGTCACCCCCACACTCACCGCCCGCCCACAACGGCCATCTTTGACCCTGAGGGGGCGACCTCGCCGCGGGGGGGTACCTCACGAACCGCCCCGACCGCTGCGAGCTAAGCCAGCCGCACCGAGCTCCGGCAGACTGACACGCCGTGAAGGAGACGGCCGGGCGCAGCGCAATCCCCTGCCGGAGCCCGGTTTCGCAGCTGCCTCCCCCTCGCGCCGCCGAACGGCGCATGCGCAGCGCGAGGCCGGGAAACATGGCGGCGGCTCGGCCATGAGGGAAGGGGGTTATGAGGGTGGCGTGGTGGGTATAAGGGCGATGTGAACTCTGGAGGTACAACTGCTCCAGCGCTGCGGGTAGCAGCGGGGCTGGAAGGTTGCTGAGCCCCTGCCAAGGCTGGCTGGGAGCCGGCTCCTGAGGCTGTGCAGGTGCAGCAGGCCAGGCATGATGTCTGCCTGTGGGGAATAGGGAACGCTGGGTGAGGGTGAAGCAGGAGGGATCTGGAAAAGCCTGGGAGGCTGTCTAGGTGTGCTAAGTGGTGTGGTAGAGAGCTGCTTAATTGTACACATCGCACAATTAGAGCATTACTATGACTGATGCAATGATTACTCTAAAAGTGATAGTCAGCTACGTCCTGTTGTTACTTTTTCCCATTAGCTGCATCGGTAGTTTTCTGTTAGTTTGTAGTTTAGTACATCATGTTCTGCAGAAGAAAAGGATTTGGAATGAAAATGTTGGACATTGCAGAGCAATAATATTGCCCATGCTCCCCCAGAATCCTCTGAATTCTAGAAATTTGCCTCAACCACAGGACCTTGTTTGTACAAATTTGTGCTGGAACCTGCTCCTTTAAATCACTTTTGCCATGGAGTGTTTTGGTAAGTGTAAAGTCCAGTTTTCCAAGTAAGAATTTGCAGGGTGGTTTTTTTTTTTTCAGAACAGCTCTGCCGTGTGAGAGTGAGTAAAT
The DNA here is from genome assembly GCA_947846985.1 of Fratercula arctica. NCBI lineage: Eukaryota > Metazoa > Chordata > Aves > Charadriiformes > Alcidae > Fratercula > Fratercula arctica. The sequence continues at coordinate 6,271 of CANTUZ010000024.1, forward strand.
AATAAACTGGCTCAGATTAAAGGTTCATGTAATCCAGTATTCTGGTTCAACAGTGATCGATAATGAGCACCAAGGGAATAGGACAAAGCAGAACAGTTGTTTGTAGCGTCTAAACATTTAACCTCAGTATCGTACCTTAATATGACATTTAATAAATCTATGTGGGGATAACAGAAGCATCCCTTTACTTTTTTAATCTCCTTCCAATATATGACCAGCATGTCAGTTCATAACTATTCTATATTATTAATTGATAGTTAATTTACTTGACTAACTTGACGATAAACTGTTATATAGCACCACTTCTTTAACAGTGTCATCCTTGTCTGTCCTTTGTAATTTGTACCTCGTATGAGTGTCTCATTGATTGTTCGTGTTCCTCAAGCGTGCTGTCACTTCCTACAACATTTCCGATCTTCTGTTACATCACTACTATCCGGCTTACCCACTTTATTTCTTGAAGTTTTCACGTTTGCTTAGAAGTGTGTTACATTTGGCTTGTTATTTTTATCTTTGATGATTCTTATGTAAACTTAACCAACTGATCTTGTCAATAGGTATTAGTTACTTTAGCAGATACTTTAGTGCAGGAGAGATGGGAGAACTGCTTTGTAACTGTAGGCACGTACAAAATGTTAGATTCCTCATGTGCGGCGGCACTGCTCTCATAGTTGAATACATCTGCTCCCAAGATTGGGGTTGAAGACTGAAGGAAGTTTTGTCTGAAATTGAACTAAGTGAAATATTTCCCTTTTATGTCACACATTGGGAAAAGCTGTGTGTGTTAATAAGTGGGTACATTATTACTATGAAATACTTGAAATTGTAGGGAATACTGGACAGTTGCAGTGGTAAACTTGTGTACACATATTGACTGCGAGCTAGTCGTTATTGCACAACAAAGGCAATGACTTATGCAAGAAGTATATGATCTTGTTTCTCTTCACATCTCCCTTTCTTGCCCTTGTCTTTATGACCACAGACACCGTTACCTTTTATCTTGGTCTCTTAATAAAGGTAAGCTTGGTAACCTTGTAGTGAGGGGAAATTATAAACAGCTGTGTCTTCACAAGCAGGGGGACCTAAAGATCAGGCTGTGAATTAAGCCACAAGAAATGTTAATGTCAAAGGGAAAATTACTTGTCTTTCATTCGTACAGTCACCATAAAATGTGACTTGAATATATTTACTTCCATATTGTAAATTGTGATTAAATTCACCACCAAATTTTATGAGTTAGGCTTTCTTAGAGCTTTTTATCAGCCAATGTCAGGAATGGCAAATAGGTCTCTCCTCATTTTAAAGGATGTAAAATACAAAAATGCCAACAAAATTTCGGTTTGGCAAAGAGTTACCAAAGCCATTCATTGCAGCACCAAGGAAGATACCTGTTTCTGCCTTGATGCTTTTTCATAATGTGATTAAAATATTAAACTGCTCTAGATGGGGGCTGAAAACTAAATGCGTACATGTTTTTCGGAGATTACATAGCAGTAACTAAGCTTGGATCTCAGGCCCAGTACAATGAGGCTGTGTAAATGAGAAGTCTGTAGAGCAAAAATCAATAATCATGAGGATATGATAAGAACACAAGCAGTGTCTCTAATGCAATTAGCAGTGGTTATTGCTAACTCTTGTGATGGGAGCTGGCAATAAGTGGAGCAGTAGGATCAACTGCTTCTATCATAGTTGCAGAACAAACCCCACACAGCTGAAGTGAAGAGTGCCTGAAAATAGATCATTTAAAAGGGCTCTTAAAAAAAACCCTCAGCTGCCCAGAGTTGTCCTTTGATATGCACAAAGAAGCAGAATTCTTCACCTTGACTGTCAGTTTTGTCAAGTACCTGTTCATTTTGGGAGCAGCTTCAGAAAGCTGCCCTTTGGAAAGTGATGTTTTTGTTTGTTTGTTTTTTGTTTTGACCATTTGATAAACCGTCAAGAGACTCTATTATACTACCTCTCCCTTCTTGGATATGTCTTTTATTCCCTTTGTCCAATCAGGAGCTCTGCTGAACGAATCATGCGGGTCTGAAAAAGAGAATGGAGAATAACTTTTGTTCATTTTTCTCCTGTACATGGCTGTTGTGACTCCTGCTGTTTTTCTACCATTTTAGATCTCTAAAGCAATATACATGTAATGGATGTAAAAAAGAGCTAGTAAAAAAGTGTAGGCAGAGGTGTGAGGAGCGCATCTTTTTGGTCTGCAAACATTCATAGTTAAAAAGTAGCAGCAAGTGGAAGCTGAAGCTACAGAAGGGCAAGAGGTGGCCTTGCGTTTTCGGCAGCTGGGCGTGCAGCCCTTCATTTGCCTGCGCTTTCCTGCATAGGGCTGCAGGTGAGCGAGCTCGTATGGCCCTGTTACCACAGGTTTAACCTCAAACTCTCGGGAGGTTGCTGGGGCGGATGCCACGCTTGCTTGGTGGCGACTGCTCTTCTCAAGCGGAGATGTGAACTTGGTGGAGCGGGAGGGAGGTGGGTGTTTGGAGCTGTATCATCCTCACCCTTGTGGGAGCAGGGGGTTGCATGGGGGTGATTACAACTTTTTCTGCACTGTGGTGAGACCACTGGGCCGTTCTTGTTACTTCAGCGATGCTCTGCAAAACATGGAGTACTGCGTCCAGCTCTGGAGTCCTCAGCACAAGAAGGACACGGACCTGTTGGAACAGGTCCAGAGGAGGGCCACGAAGGTGGTCAGAGGGCTGGAGCACCTCTGCTGTGAGGACAGGCTGAGAGGGTTGGGGCTGTTCAGCCTGGAGAAGAGAAGGCTCCGGGGAGACCTTATAGTGGCCTTCCAGTACCTAAAGGGCTTACAGGAAAGCTGGGGAGGGACTCTTGATCAGGGAGTGGAGCAATAGGATGAGGGGGAACGGTTTTAAACTGAAAGAGGGGAGATTTAGATCAGATATTAGGAAGAAATTCTTCACTGTCAAGGTGGTGAGACACTGGCCCAGGTTGCGCAGAGAAGCTGTGGCTGCCCCATCCCTGGAGGTGTTCAAGGCCAGGCTGGATGGGGCTTTGAGCAACCTGGTCTGGTGGGAGGTGTCCCTGCCCAGGGCAGGGGGGTGGGAACGAGATGATGTTTAAGGTCCCTTCCAACCCAAACCATTCTGTGATTCTAAAACTGCCGTTAATAAGCACGAAAAAGGGGCAGGAGCCCCCTCTCTGTTCGCAGGGAGCGCGAAAAAGAGCCGGGCCCTTGCCCAGGGGTCCCGTCTCGGCGGGATAGGGATGGGGATCGGGACTGGGATCGGGATGCCGCCGGGAGGGAGGGTCCAAGCGCTGCCTTTCTCCTCCTCCTTCTCCCTCTCCCGCCGCGGCCGGTCCCTCCCCCGCCACATCGCCCTCCCGCCGCCGCTGCTGACGTGTCTGCTCCCTCCCCGCCGCCGGCGCCCGCCAACATGGCCGCAGCCCCGCCGCCGCCGGACCCCCGGCTGCTCCTCGCCCTGCTGCTGCTCCTGCCCCCGCCGCCCTCCCTCCTCTGCGCCGCCGCCGCCGGGACCGACCTGGGCCGCCGCTTCGCCGAGCGCAAGCGCTGCGCCGACCCCGAGTGCAGCAGTGAGTGGGGGGGTGGGGGGTGGCCGGGGGGATACCGGCTCGGAGGGGTCGGTCCCCGACCCGGGAAGCTGCTTCCCCCCTTCCATCCCCCGTCCCGGGAAGTTGTTACGGGAATAAGACGCGAACGTCGGGGGCATTTCCCAAAGCTCCCCTGGCTCTGGCACGGAAATTGAGGGGAATCGGGGCAAATGAAAACACGGCGCCGACCGCGGCGTTCCTCGCCGTCTCGCCAAGTTTTCCAGCCCTGCAGCTCCGTTTTGTTGGTTTTGGGTTTTTGTTTTTGGGGGGTTTTGTTTTGGTTTGGTTTTTTTGCCCCCCCCCCCCTTCTTGTAATAAACGCACTCTCTCGGTGGTGTTTATGCGTCGAATAATTTTGGGGCTGGTTCGCGAGGACAGAGATGTCATCTTTCAGCCCGTCTAATTTAATGTTAATAATTAGCTTCATAGCGCACTTCTGAAATGTAATTCTCAAGTGCTTTGTGGAGTCTTGATCAGTGAGCTGGCTTTTTTTTTTTTTTTAATAACTTATTTTAGTTATACTTTAAGTTAAGTTCTTATCTTTTGACCCAATCTAGAAAATAGGAAACTGGTGCATGGGGGGAGGTTTTGTTTTCTGCCAGTTAGCCAAGATCCCTTCCATGAAACTGCTTTATTATTATTAAAGTAATACTGTTCTTGTTTTCTTTGGACAGTGTTAATGTGCCGAGGGAAGGCCAGGCAGGATTTTAAAGGTCCAGACTGTCGCTTTGTGAATTTTAAGAAGGGAGAAGCGGTGTACGTATATTACAAACTAATAGGAAAATCAATCGAGCTTTGGGCTGGAAGTGTAAGTACTGTAAAGCATTTGTTCTGCTTGCTCTTCTTGGGGCTTTCTGTTGATAGTCTTTTTTTCCTTCTTTTTGCCTTGTAGGAGAACACTTAAGGTTTTGAACATAGTAGAATAATATAATGAATGCCATTTTGTCTTGAGACCAGTGTGAAATGGGATGTGGTTTGATCAAACCGAAGGCGTTAAGTGCCGTGAAAAATGGACAACGCTTAATGTGTGCTAAAAACTGTTAGAAAACTGCCTTTGTGTGGAAAACCTCCCATTGCAGGACCATAAGTGGTGGCCCATGAGCCTGCCTGGAAGCTGAGCCTCCCCTTCCCCTCTCCGGAGGCTTAAGCCTGTGCTTGCGTTTACCCCTGACACAGGCTCATCCTGTGCTCCGTAATCCTGCTAAAGATCGCTCCGTGTACACGTTTTAATCGCGTTTCTCTTCCGAATGTTCAGCTGCCGCCTTCCCCTTTTTATCTAAGCTGCGTTCAGAGTCAGAAGGGAGGGGGGGAAAGTAGTAGAACTAAAAAGAATTAAGGTAAATTTGATTTTTAAAAGGTCTGCCTCTCTCTCAGCTTTAGTACCGCATTGTAGCAGCTGGCGCAGTAGTGGCCTTGTCTGAGGCCTTGTCTTCGGGCAATCTGAGAGGGTGCCGTTAACGGGAACGGAGGGCCACCATACTTGCAGTTATTTCATAGGAAACTCCTCTTGGCTTTCATGATAAACACGTTATTTGCCTGATGAAAGCAGAACTGAGATGCCCCAGGGGAAGAGCAGTTTTTCTGGACTTCCCTTGAAAATGCTGGCAGTCTGGAGGTTGCTGAGACCTTGTCCCAGTTGCCCCCTCCCCATGCTTCTCCTACACACCTTTTTGTGTCCCAATCGTTTACTTCAGCCTCCTTTCTTCCTCTGGGCTTCTACAGGTGAGGGATAATTGCCTGTGACAGTGGTCTGGGCTGCTGGAAGCTGCACCTGGGTGTTGACTGTGGGACTGGTGGTTTGGTGGAAAGCAGGATGTATCACTTTCTCCAACCTGTTCAGGCTGGGTGTGGACGGACAAGCTCTCGGCAAGGAGCTGAATCCAATTAGAACAATACATAAGAGAGCAGAAAACTGCAGCACGTGGTTAAAGAAGAGTTTATAATTGTATCGTGCTGGTCATTCCCTCCTGACATGTACTGTACCATAAATAATCCGGTTAATTAGCCGGTACGGGTTTTCAGGGCTGCCAGTACTTGAGACGCAGAGCAGAAATGTGGGGTCAATTTTGCATCTTCTAACAAGGTGTAATGCAGGCTGCAGGATCAGACAGCAGATTTAAGGTAATTGCTGAGTTAATATTCAGTTTAACTGTTCCCTGATAGGAAGCTCATGCAACAGTTAGGTGTGTCTCCAAGTTAAAAGGATGTTTGCTTTGAGTTTAACAAGGAAAAGCCAAAGTTGGCAGGTCTAAAAGAATTGCAAAGCTCTGTTTTATTTGTTGTCATTTCTTTTAATTGTGTTACACTGTTTTCTATGTTCCTTTTAGGGCAGTGATGACAGACTAATTCCTTTCAGTTGGTGGCTTTAATCTTTATTTTTGGGGTTTTTTTTCCCTGGTTTGATGGGCAGCTCCTGCATTAATTGTAATAATCGCAGCGTTGTTGCGGGGCCGGAGGTGCCCACCCTTGTGTGTTGAGTAGGACACTGGCATGTCTGGCCCTGTCCCTGACTTGCAGATGGCACTGGGGTCTCTCCCATCCCAAAGTGACTTCCCACGCCAGGTTTAGCTGGGGCAACTTGATTTATGCAGGGCAGCCGTGCCTGCTCTGTGCGGCCTTGGAGCTAGGGGGAGGCTGTTGCTTGCTAATTAAAAACAGGCTACCTAGCGAGGTCTGTGATCAAACAAATTCCAGCAGGAGGCACGTTACCTTCTGCCACAGCCCTTTTGGGATCTCACCGCGTGACTTTATGTGTGCTCATGTATGTCATTTGATCTCATGCATCCACCCCACTGCCTTTTTCTGTTCCCTAAAGTTTTGGGAGAAAGAGTTTATAAGGGCATACAGAAACTGTGAAATCAAGGGATAAACTGGTATTCTATCTTCAGATGGGGGCAGAGGTGAGGAGAATATCTGTATGAGAAACTTCAGCTACTGCAAGCTGGGGCTTATTTCAAACAAGTTGTAAATACAGGCTCTAATTCTGAAATCGATTTTGAGGAGCCATGGGAAATACAATAGTATTTCTGACCTGAAGGGAGATGATCTGATAAGAAAGGAGCCTTTCAGCAAGGCTGAAAAATCTATAGCAGTTGGGTCTGGGCTTTATTTGCCTTTGCTTTTCTAATTCACTATGCCCTTTTCAAGTCATTGTTGATTTTTTTTTTTTAAATTTGTTTTTTCCCTGTGCCAACAAACAGGCTGTTTGTTAACAAAATAGGTCCTTTGTTTTATGATTCCAGTCTTGTATACTTTATTGCTTGCAGAACGCCCATTAAGCTCAGTGGATATCTTGCATGTGAAAAAATTCAGGGACCCACTTATATATTCTATACGTTATATGGCATGCAGTTTTTAGCAGAGCTGTCTAAACCTCATTAATAAAGCAAAGCCAAATGCTTGGACGATATTCTGTGACCGTTGTTTAATAGTGATTTTATGTTATGAATTTCATGAATACATCAGTTCCAGGAAAATATTTTATTTTTTCCAAAAGCTGAAAGGTGGAGCACATCTGGTATTCTCATTGTCCAGTGCACCGTGTCCAGCTCTACAACTAGTTTCTTCCTCAGCATCCACCTCGCATTGTTTATACGATCAAGTTGTAACTTTCCTCCTATACATTTCTCCTGCAGTCTGCCCTCATCCTTAGCAGGCTCCAGAACTATTTCAGATAATTCCAAGTAAAAAAGCTGCTGCTTTTTAACAAAACATTTTAGCAAAGACACTTTTAAGTTATTGCCGCAGAAGATTTTTATTTTATCTTATGGCAAACTTCATTCCTTTGATTCAAGGTTGAGAAAATGGTTTCTGGCCTCACATTACACGAGATGGACTTGGCTGCAGATCGTGGCGTTTTTGGGTGGGTGGTTGTTGAGATTTATTTGTTTTGTTTTGAAATCTTATGCATAAGGTAATAAAAAGGAAGACACGAGTGGTAAATTTAATGGAACACAGGAAGACAGAGTATGTCTGGAGGACCCAGAGGATCAGGGAATTTTTTTCTATTGTTTCTGTGTTTTCTTAACAATGCCAGCATTCAGTAGACCAAACCAACTCTTCTTGGAGCATTGTTCTGCAGTTTTAGGTACCTGTGATGCCTGTGCTTCAGGGATGTGGGCTTTAAGATTAAAAACATGTGAACGTTTTCTTTCCCAGCTGTCTGTTTTCTGTCGCTGAGGTAGGTGGTGTGAGGATCTGGCATCTTGGTCAGTGATGGTCGGTGAAATCTGCTGCAGCTGGCTGTCGCACGTGGGCACTGATGGAGAACAGATGCTGTACGCGCAGCTTTGTCTTTCATCCACCCACGGCATTTTATCTAGGAAAGGAGTGGAAATGAAGGATGCACTTTTTTCTCCCTTATTTACTTGGAAAAGCATTCATAATGCTTTTCCTCTGTTGTGTCTGTAGAGAATGAAGAATGTTGCCTTTATTTGCACAATGAGGCATTTTTCCCTTACAAGAGAGGACTTGTAGGGAGAGGAGCAGATGAAATTTTGGGCGTGCGGATCCCATATGGCTCATAAACCACATAAGTGGCAAACTGGGTCACTGCAGAGGACTTGTATGGTCAGCAGCTTGGATTACACTAAATGAGTTTCAAATTGTGGTGCCTAATTATAATGGTAGTCACAGAGATTAGTCTATAAGGAGGCTACTTTGAAACTTTGGCTTTTGTTTTCAGAAAGATCATTTAAAACTGGAATGGAAGTTTGTAGAGAGAAACAGGCCAATTTAGCATAAAAGTGTAGTATACTGCACAAGGACAGGCTTTTAATTTGACTTGTCTAGTTTAATTTCCCATTCCAAATAATTCCCAGTAATATAGCTGCATAGATTATCTGTTTTCCATAAGAGAGTATCTATGTATTTACAAAAGGTGGGGAGATACTAGATCATTATTTTTAATGTATACCTAACTTCAGAGTTCTCAACTACGGAAGCTAAGATTTGAATGAGAAATAGTTAAAAAGAAGCCCCATAATGTAACAGTGCTTACTTTGCTTGCATAACAACATAAAAAAGGTATTGGTATATATTATTTACTGGATACGATTTTCTTTTTTTTTTTTTTTTTTTTAATGCCATTGAAGTCCAGAAAACTTCAGGTGAGGTGAGCCTGTTTCGGCAATATCAGTGCAACGATACCTCTATCTTTATGTCCCTAATTATTTTGACATAACTAGCTTCCTTTTTAATTTGATCTTTAACTGAGTGCTCTTCCCAAATAAACTTTTCAAGAAAACTGGCAATTGTCATCTTCTGCCAATAACAAAACATCAGGAAATTATCAATGCTTCTTTTCCTCCCCCCCCCAGATATTTCGATTGTCTAGGAACTCTGTACCTTTCTAGGTGTGTCCACCAGGCTGCAATTGCCTGGATTATCTAATCTGTGTAGTGATAGCTTGCTATTAATATTGGCTTCTTGACAGCTGTTGTCAGAAGTCTCAAGTGAGAGCATTACTGTGTAGATCTTATCCAGCCTGCGATAAGAGAGATTCTTGTCTTCCGCTGTTTGCCTTGGCTTAGCACGTTGACTTGCTTGAAAATAGCCATCTGCAACTGATTTTTGCTCCTATTAGTCACTGAAGGGCAACAATGCATTTGCAGGGGGGCTGTATTTTCCACACAGGTTTTAAAATAGATCTTTACCTCAGGTACAATTTTGCGTTTTCCTAAAATCTGCTTTAAGAATTTATTTTTTTTTTTTCCCTTAAGCTACAAAGTGAGCATATTTCAGACTATAATATTGTGTGCGGATGTAAATCTTATTAGTCAAAGATCCTCTTCTGCTTGCTACTTGAGAAAATACTTGAGGCGTATGTGGTGCCAGTGAGAGCGCACAACAGCAGTTAAAGCACATGAGCCAGAATGCTTGGGCTTTACTCCCAACTCTCCTAGTAATTTGTTATAAGTCAGGCTTTAACACATGAACAGTAAAACTGCCCAAGTTCACAAAGGTGATGTGAAATCTAAGTATAATACCTCAATGAAAGCTGTTGCATAAACAAGGCATCGCTAACATTTTTCTTTTAATTACTGTCTTAAACTTCATTTAGAAATACTTGAGAGTGTTTGATGTGTTTGTTATTAGTGTCTGTAATTAGCGTTGTAACATAGTCACATGATTTTGAAAGCTTTTTTTATTGCTTTCTGTTTGCTTGTGTTTGTCTTCTGGCAGGTTGGAAGCGATTTTGGATATTTTCCAAAGGATTTACTTGAAATAAATCATAGTTATTCCAATGAGGAGCTAGAGTTACCAACAGATGTAAGTCTTATTTGTTATTTTTTTGATTGGGGTGCATACTGTTTCTTACCTCGCATTCAGTAAAATCCCTGAGGAGTAGAATGGGAATATCAGTGATCCTTAGTTACCTTTTGTTACTAAGCAGCTACATGTGTGCAGAGATGCACGCGTGTCGGGGGGTGGTATGTTTGTGCAGCTATTTATGTGGATGGGTGTGTAAACGTCAACCCGAAATGGGCAGCGATCTTTCTTTTCTTGAATATTCTGCTTTTCTTTTAACAAAATATGTTTGGATTGAGCTCAAGAAATGCTGCTAGCTGGCTCATGCATAGCCTGTTTGGTATGTATTCAGAATTCTTTCTTTTCCCAAACTTTAGAACTTTAGAAGTGTAAAGTATTATCAGAAGCAAACAAAACCTGATACGCTCTCATAGCACTTTAATTCTAGGATCAGTTTCAACCCTTACACAGGTAAGTGGTTTTCATGCTCTAATAGCTAGTAACTCCAGAGTTATGCGAGTAAGGCCTGTTTGTGGTTGCAGCTTCAGACCTGTATGAAATAGTATTCAGTGGCTTGCACTGCTGTTTAATTTATTTTTCAGAAATTGCGTGACAGGCAGCTCCTGCTTGGATGACTTGGTCATTTGAGGAAAGACCAGTTGAAAGAGATTGGAACAAACAAGCTTAGTGACGTTTTTCTTCTCCTCACTGGCATTCAGCAATAGATTTGTTCTTAATTCAGGATATATGTGATGAGTAAAGTATAATACTGTCAACTCCATTGCTGACTTTCAGTTTAGTCCTCACTAGGAGGTCTTTGAAGGAGCTAAGCCGTAAGCTTTTTATGAGTCCTTTAAGAGCCTTTTAATAGTTATTAGGCAAAACTTCCACTGATTTCAAAGAGGCTTTCGATTAAGGATTCAAGGAGTTAATTCTGCACAATTAATGTAATTTACTTTGCTGCTGCATCTCTCTCTAACCAACCAAACAGATTTGGTCTCATCACCGTAATAAAGAGAATAATATTTGTGACTACATATTGTTTTTCATTTCAGGAAACAGACTTCGTTTGCTTTGATGGCGGAAGGGATGATTTTGATAATTATAATGTGGATGAGCTTTTGAAGTCATTACAAGAGATGATAGCAAATGAGGGGGAAACTGAATCAAGTGATCCAGGGACAAAACCAGCTGAAGGAATTGAGAGGGATGTGGAGATTGAAAAGGTCGATACAGTAAAGTCCCTTGATGCTTTGGAGACAGACAATCTTGCACTAAGCACAGAAGATGACAAGGAAGCCCTCGCCATGACAGAGGAAGCAGACAGTTCTCTTACAGAAGGAACTGAAGATACTGGGGGTGACTCCAGTGCCAATAGTCACGAAGAAAACTCTCAGGGAGATCAAATTGCACATGAGCACTTGAAAGGAATGCTACACGGGAAACTTAAAGGGCTAGAAAGTGAAAATACCAAAAACACTAGTATTCCTCAGGGTGAAGCCAGTCAACTTGACAAAGAGAATGAAGAAGTCAATGCCTATACACTTTTAAACAGAGAGCTCTCTGCAAACTTGAAAACAAAATATGGCTCAACTGCTGATGCTGTTGTATCAGATGATGAAGTGACTCGCCTTGTTACATCGCTGGAAGATGATTTTAATGAGGATTTGAGCATTAATGCTCATGATGCAGAGGAGGAGCCAGACTTTGCAGATCAGTCTGAAGAAATCCCTTTGCTGTCTTTTACAGTAGAGGAAGAAATTACATCTCTAGTGGATTCAGAGGATGATGAAAGCGATGACATTGAGTCACAAAATCATGAACCTGATCAAGATGCGAAGGGTGCTACAGAGCTAAATAACCAAAGAGACAATGAGGAAGAACTCGATTCAGATGCATTAATTCTTAAGGATGCCTTCAGTAAGAGCAAGAAGTCAGGTGATGGTGTAAGTGTGGACAGGTCCGAATCTAGACAAACAAAAGAGAAACAGGATGAGGTGATGCTAATTAGTAAAAGAGAAGCACCAGCATCAACTCAACCTGAGGATCTCTCCAAAGAACTCCTTAGAAAGGAACCTGTAGGTACAGGTGATCTGGGTTCAAAAGAAAAAACAAACAGAACCGAACAGTTTGAAGAGCAGCTCATGGTTGATGGAACTGAGCCGCATACCGAAGAGCTGAAGAGTACAGCTGTGCCTGATCCTCATGTTTTGCCTAATCCAGGAGATGATCTGGAGTCCAAATCATTTGTTAAAAGCAAGGAAGATGCTTTAAAACCACCTGTTGGTCATAGCAACAGAAGTCCAGAAAGAGTGCCACTTGCTCAGATAGAGAAAGATGAGAAAAAGTTTGAGGATGACATCTTGGAAGAGGTCTTGGAAAGTGCTTTAAAGCACAAAGAGCTATGGGAGAAAACAAAGGAGAAAGTAAGAGCTGAGAACAAGCCTTCTGTTGATGTTCCAGCCAAACCAGTGGAAGAGGTAAAAAATGCATCTCAAAGTGACTTAGGAGATAGTGACATCTTGAAGGAGAAACTGGAACATGGAATGCCTGCTGTGGAGAAAGAACTTCTGAGACACGAAGATTTGAAACAAACAGGGGACACTGGTCATGAAAATCAAAAAACCACCTCGCTTCCCAAAGAACCTGAAATAAAAAGGAGAAACATGAACAAAAGCCCTGCAGGGGAGGGAGACCCAAGCCATAGAGGAGCTGTTGAGCAACCTAGGCCATGGGAAAATGAGACTGAGTATTCAGAGGCAGACGTGAAAGAAGAGCTTTCAAGAAATCTTGGCAAGATGACAGTATTTGAAGAAAGCATTGAGAAAAGCTCCCCTGAAGAAAAATCAAAAAGCACTACACAGAATACTAATGGAGAGAATCTTACTCAGCAAGGAACTGCTCGTACTGAGGATGGAGATTCAGACGGAAATCTTGGCACAAATTTAGCTAAAGAAAGAACACTAACACCAGAATTGCAATCTGAAGAGCCAGATGATGAAGACAACCCTGACCTGAAACAAGCAGAGGAAGAGCTACTGGAAGATGAGAATGCTGCAAGTGCAAAGCTGTTGCAAGCAAGGGCTGCAAATGTACAGGGTGATAAACGAAATGTTAGAAGTACAAACCCCGACTTAGAAGTACTAGGCAAAGCTGTTTCAGTAACTGCAAATCCTACTTACAAAACGGGAGAGGAAACAAACTCGTTTTCTAAGGAGACTAAAAAACCAATCAGCATGCAAGGTGCAAGCAAGACTGGGAACAAAGAGGTTGATGTACCAGTGAGTGAACATGCTAAATTGGATGAGATGGAACATGTCATGGAAGATGATGAGGAGTCTTCTGAAGCTGAGGAACCATCAGCTGTGGAAGAACATAACTTCGGATTTCCTGACACGGAAGACAGCAGTGACTTTTACCAAAGGAAAGATCATCTCCCAGAGGGCGTTTTGCAGAAAGACTCAAAAGAGGTACAAAATTTAGAGCATACAAGAAATGACCACCAGCAATCTGCACATTTCCCCAGCCCTGCTGACAGCTCAGCAGCCACAAATGACACTGCAACAGGCTTCAGTGAGTCTGTGAAGCGTCTCACGATAATGAGAGATTTTCTTGATGAAAAGCGTGTAATCCGTCTACAAAAGTACCTTGGGCTCCAAAACGTGGTTAGGATAGAAGCCATGTTTCACGACATGAAGGTAGAGATGGAGCTTGCTCGGAAGGCAAGCCATAATAATGAAGATATAGAAAAAGCCTTGGACCAGATACTTGAGTTTTCAGAATCCAGCATTATGGATGTTGTGGGAAAAGTTCTGGATTCCAGAGTGGCAGAGAATAAAGAGGAGGTGGTGAGAGAGATGGATTTGTATGATGAGGAGAGCGCACTGATGGATGATATTCAAGAATTAATATATTCTTTAAGGAGTAAATATTCAGCTGCGAGTGAGAGTGTCCCACTTGCATCTATTCCGGAACAGGAAGATGATCATCTGCACGTTCAAGGTAGGATGTTAAACCATTTAATAAATAGATGCAAGGGAAGTAAAACCCTACCCCAGACAACAGTATGTAACCTAGAGGACCCTTTAAGAAGAGGGTGAGGGAGCAGAATTGAAAGACGCCCTGTGGAATCCTCTGGGATTTTGCTTATTTTTAATGCATAATTTTGGCATTGTGATGGGTGTTCCAGGGACAAATCCTGAGAGAAAATGTTGAGCTCAGCATGTCTGTTCTTATAGGCCAGGTTCAGTGCAAGAAGGCGGGACCCGTGCATGGATATGGTTAAAAGGAGCCATTCAGGTCATGTCTATACCTCCCCCCTCAAGCAAAAGGGATTCACATACACTGATGTGCTGAATTTTCTAGGGGGTTTAGAGCAATCTCTTTTTCCTGAACTAGCTAGCACCTAAGTATGAGGGATCCAGTGATTTATGCAAAGTTCAGATACTAAATCCATCCACCTAAAATCTCAGGTGTCCCTATCATCTAATTTTTGCCCACATTCATAAAAGAGCGTGTAAGCAGCAATAGTCAACAAACAGCTCCTTTGATGGGGGAAAAAACAGTGGTAGAGTCCGCTGCAAACTTGCTGTTTTTTCTAATTAATGCGCAAGGTGGTAAAACACAGTCTTAGCAAGGCTCCTTTCACAGTAATGCCTGTTAAATATGTGATTTCTGATAAAGTCACGAACGCTGAAAATATTTCACCTTGCAATATTTCATTGCAAGGTCAGTGGTTGATACCTTGCATAAATTCCATATAAACATTTAATTAGATGTTACTGAAAGTTGATTGAGAATATATTGGAAGCGGTACACAAGCTGAAGTTTTTAAAAGTGTCAAGAAAGCTTTGTCAAATGCAGTATTTCACTGGAGGCAGCCATAGGTAAGAAATACACATTAGCTCAGTGCTTAATTTTCTCCCCCTCTGTCATAGATGGTGCAAAAGAGGCTGAATATGACAGAGTTTCCATCAGAAACCCAAATGCCATTGATGAGAGCAACCAGAAATTTCAGCAGCTTGAAGATGAGAGGCTGGAACAGCCTATTGAGAAGGAGGAGGAGAGCGCTGTTAATATTCCACCTGAGCATGAAGAGGATAATTTGTCGGACAGTAGAGAAGCCGAAGAAGGGTATGATAGTGAAAGAGGATCGCTGCTGGAAGATATTTCCTTTGGGTCAATTGATTCCGGACATAGTGCCAGGGAAGCCGTTGCTACAGGTAACCTTTTGGAAGTGGGTTATTTTGTTCTTTTGCTCTTTAAGAGGAGCATGGTTGAATGGGTTTTAGGCCAATACCAACGTTTTTGCTAATATTTTGATTGTATGTTGCTGTAATCCTAATGGCTTTCACTAATCCCTAAGGGTCCCTCTAGTGGCAGTATTGTCTCGCTACCACTCATCCCGGCAGAGAGGTTTTTCTACTACCTTTTTGCACTATAGAAATAATAAAAATTTTCCTGTAAGGGTCATAGTCGGAGCTCTGTGGGGCTGTCGGGCTAGTGGACTGTGTCTCAGGATGGTTGTGGATAAAGAGCAGAAATCACTGGAAACATACCATCAGCCCAGGTTTTCTCCATCTCGCAGGGGGACTGACAGTCTAAACCTAAGGCTATTGAATCATGCGCACTCTCTTCTTGCTCTTCTTAACCTGTGACTCTGGGCTATATTACTTTCCAGGAAAGGTGAAGTGTAGCTTCCCTTAAGCAGTTCAGTAATTTCTGGCGAAGGTGTTTGTTGTAGTAGGAGAAATGTTTGACTCTGTTCCTCTGAGGCCTTCTCCCTCTGGAGCAAGTGTGCTGACTGGTGGTTATCCCAAGGAGGGATCCCATTACCGTCATCTTCCCCAGCTCTATTTTGGCATTAAACTACCTTTGACTCCATTCTTGGTGCTAAGCTCAGCTTTGCTGTTCTGCATTCACCTCTGATTGTGCTCAATAAAACAGGTTTCACTGAGCGTTTAGACAAAATTCAGGCACATCTTGCTTCGCTTTTGTATGCTACGGAGGTACTGTACCACCCCCGTAACTACGCGCTTTTGAGCAGCTTCTCAGTTCTGCAAGAAACTTTAGGTTGAATGCAAAGACACTTAATAAATTTTAAATGGCTGGTGGATTACTTACGTGGTTAAACCATCGGATGTTTGGTTGTATTTTAGACCATATTCCATTCCTTCCTTAGTAGTGGTTAAATGCTGTTTGGCAGCCATTGCTATGTGGACTGGTAGAAGTGCTGAGGAAAAATGGCAGATGTTTGTAGAAGTGCTGGTCAAAGAAGCTGTTCCACAATGTAACATCAGGCTGGGCAGGTGGTTATTTAGATCTGCTAACCTGGATTCATGGCAACAGTAGCAGTGAGAGGAGGAGGCAGGATTTAGATCAGGGGAAAAGTAAAGGTGGTTGTCATTTATGTGGTGGCATTTATAGGTCAAATATAATTTTTGGATTCTTTTTCTTTGCAAGAAAATATGATTATGCCTGATTTTTTTTGATTAAGTAATTACGGGTAAAACACAACTGAATATTTAATGCAGATGAGTTTTTAACGGAGATCTTATTCCATTACGGTATGCTCTGCTCTGGTACGGATACAATCACCTCAGTTCACTTGTGGTGTTCCAGGATCCTTAAGACAGATCTTTCTCTAGCAATTAAGAGAGCTTACGCCATACTAACGGTGCTGTAAATTTACTAGAAGACGATGGTTTACTGATTTGAAGAGGAATTGAAGAGTGCACGCTTTGTTGTTGTTGTTGTTTGACTTGCTGCTGTAGGAGCTGCATCTGCTCTGTCTGAGGCAGGCTTGGCCAAGTGATTTTGTCTGTCTCCCCGTCTGTGCTACCTTTTCTAAAGTGGCCCGTGGAATATCGCTATCCTTTCTAAAGGACTTTTGCCTTTTTTTCAATGCTCTGGAGAACTGGGGACTGTAATTTGAAATCTTGCAGTGACAGGACGAGGGGTAATGGTTTTAAACTGGAAGGTATTAGGGTGGTGAGACACTGTCCCAGGTTACCCAGAGCAGCTGTGGCTGCCCCATCCCTGGAGGTGTTCAAGGCCAGGCTGGATGGGGCTTTGAGCAACCTGGTCTGGTGGGAGGTGTCCCTGCCCGTGGCAGGGGGGTTGGAACGAGATGATCTTCAAGGTCCCTTCCAACCTAAACTATTCTATGCCGCAGAAACCGCGGGGGTGCCTGGGGGGACGGTGGCAGAAGCGGGTTCCCCGCTGCAGCCCTCCCCTGTCAGCAGGCCCCGCTGCGGCAGGCGCGGGCCGCTCGGTCGGGTAACCACTCTCTCCTCTCCCTCTCTCGCTCCAGGCCCCGAGGAGGAGGCCGGGCGGCCGGCAGGACGCGGGCCGGAGGCAGACGCTGCTTCACGGGGAGTCCTGGGTCAGGCGGCGCCGGCGGCCCGGCAGCTGCTGCGGCAGGTGAGTGGCGGAGATGGCGGCGGCGGCGCATGCGGCTGGCGGCGGCGCGCGGCGATGACGCACGCGCGGGCGGGGGTGTCACTCCGGGCTGACGTGTGCCTGGAAGTTGGCTCGCGCCGCCATGGACCCCGCGGGCGGCGGTGGCGGCGCGCGCCTGGCGGAGCCCCCGGCGGGGCGGCTGCTGCAGGTGCGCGGGGTGGGGGGGGGGGGGTGTGAGGGAGGGCGGGGCCGGCTGGCCGTTGGGAGCCGTTAACGGCCGTTGGCCGTGACAGGCGGCGGAAGGGCCCCCGCCGGTCCAAACCGGGGGACGCGGCGCCCCAAGTGACCCCACCCCCGAGGGAGACGGGCCGAGGCGGATGTGGCTCCCTGTCCCTGAGGGGATTCGTCCCCCTGCCGTCGCCAAGGGGCTGCTCGCCCCCCGCCTCCCCTTCCCCCTGCCTTCGGCCCCCCGCCCGGCGATGTGGGGCAGCCCCGCGGGAGCGGAGGCGTCTGGCGGCCTCAGTGCGTGCAGGGGTGGCTGCCCGGCCTCTCGCCGCTCCCCGGCACCCCGGAGGAGAGGGTGCCTGCGAAAACACCAGCTCGCCCCGGGGTTGGGCTTTGCGGGGGGAAGCGTGTGCCCTCATTTTAATGTCATGCGTCTGCCAGTTGCAACCAGGGAGAAGGCAGGGGTTTCTGCGTGTCTCCTACAGTATATTTTCCGAACGCCATGTCTGTATCAGCCCTGTAATCTGTACCAGGTATATTCACAGCTTTTTTCAGGCAGTTGGTGCTCTCTGGCCTTCAGAGAGACGTATGACGAGACACATATGACCCTGTGACCAGGGTGACAGCAGGGAAAAGATCTGAGCCATTTTTACTGGATTGTTACAAATGTCCAGATGTAAAGCTGGTTTGTGGGGTTTTTTTTCCTATATTTTTCCATTCTTATAGCTTTATTTGGAAACAGATCAAATAATGTAGTGCTGTGTAATGCAGGATGCGTGTATCAGCTTATTTTGGTGTAGCTGTAACAAGCAAGAGGTTGTTACTGTCAGGTGTCTTCCAGATACTCAGACTTTTGAGTTGAAATGCAAGGTTTGAGCTGCTTTGTGGTTTTCTTCATTTTTGGTTTTCAGTTTACAGAAAAACTGCAAGAAAGCTCTAGATGCTTCTCTGGTTTTATGAGAGGAATAAAAGCATTTGGCAGACTTCTTATTTTGCCTCAGTATTTAATGAAAACATATTCATAGTTGTCAATGTTGTTGGTTTTCAGTTGGTTGCTACTCTGCCTGAGGAAATTCGTCCCGGGCCTGATTTCCATGGACTTCCATGGGAGCCTGTTATTATCACTGCCTTAGTGGGAATTGCCACGCTTGCTATAATTTTCTGGAGAACCTGCCTTTCAGTGAGTACACTTCATGCTTGTGAGCCTGCTGATATTTCACTTACTATGCGGTCTTTTGTATGGTTAAACTGTTTCAGCATTACCTGGGTCAAAGCAATATGTAGTCTTTCATGGTTT
>CANTUZ010000024.1:25115-59388 GCA_947846985.1 Fratercula arctica
ATCACCACTGACACCTCGCCCTCGGGGACCAAAACCACTCGCCAATACCTAAACTCGCCCCCATCACCGGGGCTGGAGGAGAAACGCTCCCCGGCCCTTTGCATGTCGCCTTCCGACATTGAGGTGCGGACGGTGGCGTCGCCAGCCGGCAGCGAGAAGGAAGAGGAGAGGGATGTTTTCTGCTTCCCTCCGCCACCACCGGCACCGACCGCTGCTGCACCAGACCCACCCCGCGCCCGGGGGCGTCCACTGAAGCGCCTCAACTCTGAGCCCTGGGGGTTGGTGGCCCCGGGGACAGAGGGGATGCGGGGACCCCCAGAGCGGTTGGTGGCGGGGATGGAGGGGCTGAGCCTGGGTGGGCGCCCGCGGCGGCACAGCGTGGAGGGCCGGGAGGCTGCTGGGCTGCCAGGGGCCACCTGGGCCGAGCGGGTGCCCCCTGCTTGCCCGCAGCCATTGGCACGTCGCAACACGGCCCCCGAAACGGCACGGGTCAAACCGCCTCGCTGGGACCCTTCCGAAACGGAGGGCTCGGCCATGCCACTGCCAGCCAGTGAGTCGCCTCTGGCCACCCATCGGCGCCCACCCGGTTTGCTGGAGCGTCGTGGGTCTGGCACCCTCTCGCTGGAGCCCTTGGCCTCCGGGAGGGCTGGCTTCTTACCCCCCTTGCACCCTGGCCCGCACCCTCCTGGGCCCCGCGGCTCACCCAAGGGACGACGCAAGCTGCTGCGCCGGCACTCAATGCAGACAGACGAGATGCGGCAGTTGGCCACCTTCCAGAGCAGCGTGGCCCCGGAGCCTGGCAGTTAGGGACATTCCCCCCAAACCTGGAATGGCACCCGGACACCTGGGTCCTGCTCCCAGCATCCTCGGGGACCCCTGCCCACGAAGGGACCCCCCCTGGGGTGGCTGCTCTGTCCCTGCCCGGCTGCTCTCGTGCCAGTGTGGGGCCTCCTTGTGCAGGCGGTGGCAGCGTTCACTCTGAACCCTATTGATGACTGCAGGCACATGATGATTCTTCCATTGCTGCCATAGGCAGAAACTTTGCACGACCCCAGATTCCTTCAGGAGCCAGTGTGTCATCCCTCCCCACCCCCAGGGCTCCCCTGTGTCTTCCTCCTGCTCCCTCCTCATCCTCCCAGCACCGCTTTTCCCTACGGACCTCAGCAGCAGCTGACGACTGCCCGATCTGCCCCATGTTTGGGGGGTCCCACGTCCCCACCAGTGCCAGGCACTGCCAGGGGCTGGGTGCTGTGAGCAATAACCAGACCCACCCCATTTCCCCAGACAGTCTCTCCCCAGGGGGGTGTCTCCTCACATTTTTGGGGCACAGGGTCCCAGCAAAGGGGGGGTGCTGGGGTGGGAGTGGGCAGGGGGGCACATGCTGTTGGCATCCCGGTGAATAAAGGCTCCAGCAGAGCTCAGCCTGTCTCTGAGTGTTGTGGGGGCTGGGAGGGGAGCACTCACCCTGGGCATGGGCAGGTCGGGGGCCAGCACATCTGGACATACCTGGGTGCACAAGGACTGGCACATCTGGGTGCTAGCACAGGTGGGTGCCAGCACATCTGGGCACCATGTACACGAGGACTGGCACATCTAGGCACCAGCATAGCTAGGTCACTGGCACATCTGGGCACCAGGGTGCATGTAGGAATGGCACATCTGTATGGCAGCACATCTGGGTCACAGTACATCTGGGTACCAGGTTGTAGGAGGCCTGGCACATCTGGGTGCTGGTGTACCTGGGTGCTGGCACATCTGGGCACTAGGCTACATGAAGACTGTTGCATCTGGGTGCCAGCACGTCTGGGCACCATGTGCATGTGGGCTGACACATCTGGGTGCCAAAACATCTGGGTGCCAAGGTCCCTGAGGACTGGTACATCTGGGTGCCGGCACATCTGGCCAGGGGGCCTTGATGGGTCTTACTGGGGGGGGGGTCCTGAGCAGCAGCGTGGCCGTGGGAGGGGGCAGCCCGGCCCCCCTCATTCCCCGTGGGGATACCGCCGGGGGGGGTCCCAGCGGGTGGGCACAGGCTCAGCCCCAGTGCCGGTGGGAGGGGTGGTGAGGGGGGTGGCAGGGACCCCCATGGCGGGGGGGGACACAGCCCGCAGCCCAGCAGCGCGGTGCTGGGGGGTGCGGGTGGCCCAGGGGCTGCCGGCGGGGCCAGGCCGGGGCCGGGGACTGCGGGGGGGGGGGCCGGGCCAGGTTCCGCAGCGGGAGGATGGGCCGGGCCAGGCCGGGGCGGGCGGCGGCTGCGGCATCGCGGGGCGGCAGCACTGCGGAGGGTACCGCACCGGGGAAGGGGGGGACACTGCCGGGGCTGAAGACACTACTGGGGGACACTGCCGGGGCTGGGGACAGCGCTGGGGCTGGGGGACGCTGCTGGGGCTGGGGAAGCTGCTGGGGGACACTGCTGCTGCCGGGGGACATTGCCGGGGCTGGGGACACTGCTGTGGGGCACTGCTGCTGCCGGGGGACACTGCTGAGGCTTGGGGACACCACTGGGGGACACTGATGGGGCTTGGGGACATTGCTGTGGGGCTCTGCTGCTGCTTGGCAACACTGATGGGACTTGGGGACCCTCCTGGGGGACACTGCTGGGGCTGGGGACACTGCAATGGGGCACTGCTGAGGCTGGGGACGCTGCTGGGGGACACTGTCAGGGCTGGGGACAACACTGCAGGACACTGCTGGGGCTTGGGGACACTGCCAGGGCTAGGGACACTGCTGGGGGACTCTGCTGGGGGACACTGCTGGGGCTGAGGACACTGCTAGGGAGGGGGGGACACCGCAGGGGCAGGAGGGACAGGCTGGGGTGCTGCTGGGAAATGGGGGGTATTGCTGAGGATGGGGGCAATGGGGTGGAGGATGTTGTCACAGAGCAGGGGATGGGACATGGGACAGCCAGGGTCCCCCCTGCATTCCCCCCCCCAGCTAAAACCACCCCGTGGAGGACAAGGGGACACGGCGGGGGTTCCCAGGGCACCAGGCACAACAACATGGCTCCTCTGCAAACGTGAGGACAGGGAGTGAGGCCGGTCACAGGACCTCCCGCTGTCCCCTTCTCAGTGACAAGAGGGATTTTCTGACCCCCACAGGATTCTTCTCTAGGCAAGGAGGAGGAAGGAGACCCCGGTCTGGTCAGGGGACACCGAGAGAGGGTGATGCCGGGGGACACAGGTGACCAGCCTCATCCTGCTGGGTGCTGAGGGCTCCTTGGGGGTGAGCTGCACCCTTGGGTGCTGCCAAAGCCAAGGGGTCCTTGTGGAGGGTGGGGACAAGGCCACTGTCCCCAGCCCAGGTCCGGGCTCCTTTGTGCACCGCATCCTGGCGTGGGAAATGAGAGGGGACCCAGGCGGGTGCCATTGCTCCAGGCGCCCCCTGGGCTGAGACCTGACCAAACTCAGGGCAGAGGAGCAGGACCCCACCGGGAGATTGGGGGCAAAGATGCTCAGCGTCACCGCATCCTGCTGCGGGGACAAAGCCAAGTGGGTCCCCGGGCTCCCAGCCCAGTGGTGGCAGCCACTGCCAGCATGAACGTCACCGGGATGGCGGGGAACCGGAGCTGCGCCGGCAAGGAGCCCGTTCTGCTGCCCACCTTCTCCACAGCAGCAAAGGTGCGGGTGGCCATTACCTGCCTCCTCTTCCTCTCCTCGGCGTGCTGCAACGGGGCTGTACTCTGGTCGGCCACCCGGGCACCACGGCGGCGGCCACCCCGCATCCGCATCCTGATGGCCAACCTGGCAGCAGCCGATCTGCTGGTGACGCTGGTGGTGATGCCATTGGACGCTGCCTGGAATGTCACCGTGCAGTGGTACGGGGGGGACGTGGCATGCCGGGGGCTCATGTTCCTCAAGTTGGCTGCCATGTATGCCTCGGCCTTTATCACTGTCATCATCGCCTTGGACCGCCATGCCGCCATCGTCAACCCCTTGGCGCTGGGCTGCGCCGAGAGGAGGAACAAGGCCATGCTGTGCACAGCATGGGGGCTCAGTGCCCTGCTGGCCCTGCCCCAGGTGGGTGAACCCTCAGCCCCAGGGTCAGGAGGGGATGTCACCACCTTGGGTGCGATGATGATGACGACGGCAGAGGGGAGGAAGGGCACTGACGGCCTCCTGCCTCCTTGCAGGTGTTCGTGTTCCGCACGGTGAGCCGGTCATGGCCACGGCACTTCGTGCAGTGTGCAACAGTGGGGAGTTTCAGAGCGCACTGGCAGGAGACACTCTACAACATGTTCACCTTCGCCTGCCTCTTCCTCCTGCCCCTCCTTGTCATGGTGCTCTGCTATGGCCGCATCCTTGCTGCCATCTCAGGCAGGATGAAGGACACCCGTGGTGAGTGCTGGGGCTCTTCCTCCACCCCTTTTCTCTTCCTTTTCCACCTCCCTGGGGTCCTGCACCCCACTTCCCCCTCCCCAGCTCGTTAACCCAACTGTCTAATTAACCTAATTCCTGCCCTCTCCTTCCCACCTCTTGCTCCATTCACGCCCCGCAGCCTCCTCCCAGGAGATCCAGCTCCGTCGCTCTTACGACAACATCCCCCGGGCCAGGATGCGGACGCTCAAGATGTCCATCGTCATTGTCCTGACCTTCATCGTCTGCTGGACACCCTACTACCTCCTGGGCCTCTGGTACTGGTTCTCCCCAGAGATGTTGACCCGGGAGAAGGTGCCGCCGTCCCTCAGCCACATCCTCTTCCTCTTTGGCCTCTTCAACACCTGCCTGGACCCACTCGTCTATGGGCTTTTCACAGTGCATTTCCGCAGGGAGATGTGGCGCGTTTGCCGCTGCAGCCGCCGCCAGCACGAGCAGGAGGCTGCCTCCACCCTCACGGGTTCCTTCCGCATCTCCACCGCGGTGGTGCCAACCTGGAGAGCCGGGAACAGCCTGGGGGAAGCTGGAAAACACCAGCTGGAGGTAATGGCGGGGGCAGCTCCGCCAGGCCGGGGGTGCGAGCTGTGTCGCAGGAGGATGGTGGAGAGCTTCATGTGACAGGGAGGACAGGCTGGACCCTGCAGCAGCCCCCGAAAAAAGGACAGGGGATGACACGAGGGCTCTGTGCCACCATGAAGCTGCTCGACAATAAATTCCCATTATTTTTGCAGCAGAAGCCTGTCTTTGGGCCGGGGGATGGTTTAACCGGAGCCGGCACTGCAACATCACTGGCACTGCGACATCACCGGCACATTTCTGTGCCAGGCAGGAATTCATTGCACCAGCAAGGAATAAGCCAGAAGCAAAGTGTCAGGCAGAAAGCAAAATCTGGGGCACAAATTCCTTTACAAGATGCAGCGGGGGGTTGTTTTGGGGATCAAAAAATGTCAAATTTAAAACATGCCCTTTCACCTGCGTTGGGGGTGTGGGGAGAATTCAATGATCCCGGAGCTGAGCGACACAAAGGCCATGGATCCCACGGAGAACAGCACGCGGCTAAATAAAGCTGTCACTTCCAAACGCTTTTTCAAGGAAAAATGGCTTTTTCAGCTAATAAGTTGTTCTACCGCCAGCCCCAAGATCAACAGCCGTGACTGTGACATTGACTGGTTTTAGGCGAATCTAAAATTAGCAGAGAGGCACAAAAGGAACTGGGGCTCAGTTACAGCTTCTCAGAATGTTTAATTAAGGACAAATAATAAGAGGACAATTTTGCACAAAATCAGAGTTATTTAAAAGGCCGAGTTCACGCGCAAACATAAAGTCAACAGAATAAACCCCTCAAGAGATGTAAGGAACGGTTGCCTGGGGTATAGAAAACAACTTCTCTCCAAAAGAAGAGTGGCCAAAATGCGAGGTCACTCGCAGGTGTAACAAAATGCTTAAAAACGTGGGGGTTTGGGGTGTCCCCAGGGCTCAGGGGCTGCACCCGCCACAAACACGAGTGAAAAGCCCCCCCCCCCCCAGACCTCAGGTGTTGCTTCTTCACTCCGCTTTTCTTGTTTGAAAACAATAAAATCTGGTAAGAAGCAAATCTGCTGAAGGGATGAACTGTTTTACTCCTCCAGCTATTCCTCAAATGTCCCGTCCCCAATGTACACCCCCCCCCCGAGCCCCTTCCCCTCCCAGTTCTCCCAGTTTGGACTTGGAACACGTGGGTAGGAATGAAGATCCATCATCGGCGTCGCCTGTCTGGACTCCTGCTCCGCCGGCGCCCGCCCCTGGAAGAGAGGACAGAGTGTGGTTTACCAGCATTTGGAGCCTGTATGGTGATTTCACTCTCACTAATTCAGTGGCTTTCTATGATGATGTCATTGGCGGACAAATGATGTCATCTACCTGGACTTCTGTAGGGGTCTGTATATGGTCCACCTCTACAGCGGAGAGGGGAGTGGTGTGATGGAGGGACAAGGAAGTGGCTGCATGGACACGGCCAAAGAGTTACAGCTGACGGCTCAATGTCCAAGTGGAAACCAGTCATGACTGGTGTCCCTCAAGGGTCTGTATTGGGACCACAACTGATGGCATGGATAGGGGGATGGAGGGCACCCTCAGCGAGGCTGCAGGCGACACCAAGCTGTGTGGTGCAGTGACACTCCTGAGGGACGGGATGCCATCCAGAGGGACCTGGACAGGCTGGAGAAGTGGCTCCGTGTGACCCTCATGGGGCTCAACCAGGCCAAGTGCAGGGTCCTGCCCTGGGGTGGGGGCAGCCCCCGGTGCCAGCCCAGACTGGGGACGGAGGGATGGAGACACGGAGAGCAGCCCTGAGAGAAGGGCTTGGGGGTGCTGGGGGGGGAAACGCTGGCCATGGGCCGGCAACATGCGCTGGCAGCCCAGAAACCCCCCCCAGCCTGGGCTGCATCCCCAGCAGCGTGGGCAGGGGGGCGAGGGGGGGGGATTCTGCCCCTCTGCTCCGCTCGGGGGAAGAGTTTTCTCATTTGGGAGGACAAGCCGGTCCCCAGCTCGCCCGCGGCTCGGCCCTTACCTTCTCTTTCCCTTCGGGGGCCCTCTCACGAAGCACCAATCCACACTGATGGGCTGCCCCATCAGCTCCTGGCCGTTCAGCCCCTCCATGGCTGCCTGCGCCTCTTTATAGGTTTCGTACTCGACCAGAGTATATCCCTGAGGGGGGAGGGAGGGAGGGAGCATGAGCCACGGCCCATCCTGGCAGGGAGAAACCCCGATAGGGGCCGGACATGGGAAAAATCCCTCCCTGAGCCCTGCTTGATTCCGGCCTCTGCGGCAAAGCTGGAGAAGGGGAAGCACAAACCTATTTTGCATCCAGCTGGTGCCACGCAGGCAAGTTCAAGCACCCCATAAGCCAAAATGGAGGCAGCAAAGGCACTGAGAGGCTCGAGGGACAAGCACAGCCCACGCTGAGCCCCCCCTACCTTCAGGTAGCCCGTCCGTCTGTCGAGGTTCAGGTGGATGTTTTTTATCTCGCCGTACTCCGCGAATTTGTCGTGGATGTCTTCTTCCGTCGCTTCCTCGTGAACCCCCGTGACGAAGAGAATCCAGCCCTCTACCGCTGTGGTGTGAAAGAGATAAGAGTGATGCCAAGCACAGGGCATGCTCCCACACCGGCTGGGGGGGTGTTTCAGGGAAGGGGTCCCCCCCGCCAAAAAAGCTGCACTGAAGCACAGAGCAAGGCATCCATGGGTGGGAAGGGGAGATGGAGCCCTGGAGACCAACACTCTTGACTTAGCCAGGGATAAATCCCATCAAGGTGGGGACAGCCTCTGTCCCGGTAAGGTCTGAACCCCGATACGGAGCCAAACACCCTGCATTCCCCTACCGTCTCCCTGTGGTGAGGGCTGGGGAGGTGTCTCCGGTGATACTCACACCTCTGCGGGCCTGGCTCATCCCCATCCTGCTCCACACTGTCGTAGTCCTCACGTACCCGGGCCCGCGAGCCCTCCTCTGGGCACAGCGAAGGGGGGGAAAGAGAAATGGGTGACTGGTGCCATCACCCAGGAGAATAACAAGGCTCAGACAACCACAAACCCATTTAAACCCCCTCAAAAGCACAAAGGCAGCCGGGGTTTCACACCAGCCCCCTTCCCGAAGTGTTTACGCCACACTGGGAGAGCGAGGCCCGGAGGGGTGGGGGCCACTGCGGTGCCCAGTGGGTGCAGGAGGGATGGGTGCGTCAGGTGCTCCTCACCTGAACCGAAGCCTCGGCCTTTCCGCTTCTTTGCTTTCTCCTTCAACTTGTGGATGCTCTCTGCAGTGGAGAGGGGAGTGGTTTGGAACCGGGGAGGGGGACCCAGCCCATGGCCCCGGGCTGGGCAGGACCCCCAGGGCCAGGCACGACTCCCGGGCCCAGCAGAACCCCCCTGAGCAGGCAGGACCTTCCTGGGGTTGAGCAGGACTCTCTCGCTGTCAACAGGACCCCACCCCCCGGAACCCCTCAGGTCCTCCCAGGGCCGGGCAGGAACCGCTCCGGGCCCAGCAGAACCCCCAGACCGGTCAGGAACCCCCGGGACCGATCAGGTCTCCCGAGACCAGGGAGGACCCCCCTGGACCCGGGCAGGACCCTCTCCAGGGCTGGTCAGGATCCCCCCGGGCCCGGCACCGAGGCCTGTGGGGAGCGGGGGGCAACCGGGCCGGGCTTGGGCACACCGAAGAGGGAACGGGACCCTTCAGGGAGCGGCGGGCCGGGCCCGAACCGGGAGTAACGGATCCGGGCGTCGGGCTCCGAGCTGAGCCGAGACCGACAGGGGGGAACGACACGGGAGCGGGGGTGGCAGGCCCCGGTGGGACTGGGCGCGGCGGGGAGCCGGGCCCCGAGCGGGAGGAGGCGGGACCCCGAGGCAAGGGGGCACCGGGCCGGCCGGGCCGCTAGAGGCCAGCGCCAGCACCACCCTCACCGTCGCCATCCTCGTCCATGGCGAAGTCCTCGCCTCCCGCCTCATGCAGATCCAGGACGTCCGCCATCTTGCCACTCTCTCTGCCGCCGCCGCGGTGCAGGCCGGGAAACGCGCCGGGTGCGCTGCCATCCTGGAGAGGGTGCGCGACGGAAGCGCCCGTGCCGCCATCTTGGGGAGGTCAAAGCAACTCGTCCCGCCCGCGCTGACACTATGGGAAGGGCGAAGCGTCTCTTCTGCCCCCCCAAACTGGGGACATACTGAGGCCAAACTGGGACCGCTGTCACCCCCCGCGGTGGCACCAGCCTGCCTGCTCCCGGGGTACGAGCCCCCACGCAGGGACAATCCCAAGGAGAGGCCGGGGGCACAGCTGGCCCCAGAAGAAGAGAGAAGCCACCACAGTGACCCCAAAAATCTATTGCTTTATTGTATAAAATCATACGTACAAACAGCAGTGACGTACAGTGATTTATCCTTTCAGCTTTGCATTTAATTGCCCGGCCTGAACAAGGAGAACACCCCACTTTGGATGCTGAGAAAAAACAGATTGGTTCATTTATTGCTTTCCCAGCAGATCTGGAGACTGAAAACTGATGCCCCAATTCCCAAAAACCGCAGGTCAGGGAATATTGGTTTTTCCTCTTCCCTTCTGCCGGGATCAGCGGAAACACCACAATCCTCCCCAGTTTGTTTCGGAGCAGCATCCCAAACAGCACCTGGATGACCCCGCAGGGCGGATTTCCAGAGAGCTTTGCTAGAAACGTTAAAATCTCAATGTGCAAAATGCACGTAAGTGCCAAAAAAAGGGGTTTTCTGGGAGTTCCCTCATTTGCGAGGTCGGGCCCTGGGATAAATCACCGTGTCACCCACAGAATGACACTGTGTGTGGAGCAGAGACACTGGGCTCCGCGCTATTCCTACAGCAACTGATTAAATTCCAAATATAAGGCCCAAATATTGCCAGCCTGTAAAAAAAGCACAAAAAACAAACTCCACAAGATTTAGAATCACATTTATAAACACGTTAAACATTAATACTGCTGTGTAAAGAGGCTGCATATAAAAAATATATATAAAAAACACAAAATAGGCTTGTTAGGACAAGGATACAAAACTAGAATACCTACAGATAATGTGATTTTTAAAAAAATTTCTATCTCAAAACAAAGAATATTGCTGGAATTTCCACCCGCCGCCATGCTCCGAGGAAGGAGAGGGCGAGGGGTGGCTGTCCTTGGGAAAAGCTACGTCCCCAAGG
Organism: Fratercula arctica; assembly: GCA_947846985.1. Classification (NCBI taxonomy): domain Eukaryota; kingdom Metazoa; phylum Chordata; class Aves; order Charadriiformes; family Alcidae; genus Fratercula; species Fratercula arctica. The sequence continues at coordinate 35,177 of CANTUZ010000024.1, forward strand.
GTTTGTACCTCTCCCCAGGGGAAAAGAACCCGAGAAAGCTCAAAGCTGCACTGAAAAAAGGCAAATTTAAGTCTGCCTTCAGTGGATATTCCCGCTGCTGCCTCCCCTGGGATACAGGAATTACCTTGAACATGTTGACTGAACTTGAGCTGCAGGAACACTTTAAAGTCAGAAAGGGCATTTTTTTTTTAAACTCTAAACATGATACGGATTTAGTAGTGTTACGTATGCAAAGAATAGGGAATTGTTCATTTAAAAAAATAGTGCATCTAAAGGTTTTTGTTTTGGGAACGTTGTGTTGCCCATTTACAGGGAAGAAGCTCTGAAGAGTTTTGTCCAGTCCAGCCCTCGTGCCATTCCCTTCCTCCCCAGGAACAGCTCGGCACGATCTGCTCACCTGGAGAACTGCTCAGCCCTACCAGAAATCTTAAGAATTGTCCCCAAAACTTGGGGGTTTTTTGGCTATGGAGGGAGCTGGGTGGTGTAAATTAGGCGCAGCGAAGGGTCAGACCCCTTTATCTGAGGCCAAACCCTCATCGTAGCTTTGGCTGCTTGGGGCTGGCTCTGTGCTCTGGTGCAAAGGATTAAACACAATTTTCGTTAAAAAAAAGGTTTAAACACAGTTTTAGTTCACAAAGCCTGGTATCTGCAAGGCGCTTCAGGGAAAGAAGCTGAGCGGTTTCCCCTCTTACTGCTAGCAAGTTCCAAAACTCTGGAACAGCTTTTTAAATCTTCCTTGGAAAGGCCAAGTCTGACATTTGATTTGGGAGCTGCTCCGGAGAGAACAGTGTGTCCATCTCCCATTTCTTGCATGATTTAAAAAAAAAATAAATCCGCATCTCCCCAGCTTGGCTGGAGAAGCCAAAAAAACCCCACCAATGCTCCATTTCCGGCAAAATCAACTGGCCAGTTCGTGGGATTTCAGCATCTCCACCCGGCCAGACTGTGCTGAGCACCACAATGACCCAGAGAGGACTGAAAAGTAGCGGAGCAGGAAGCTCCGTCTGGTGTGGATTAATTAAACTGCCAAATCCAATCCCTTAAGATCCGCGGGGCCTTGTAATTTGTTATTAGGTGCGTTATTTACTTGGAGAATAAACTCCGTCCTATCCCAGGAGGGAAAAGCAGGGACAGCCACAGCCACCCAATGGTTGTAGGGGTGAGGGCGAATCCTGCCCGAAGTTGGGACTGGAACCCTGTGGCCAAAACAAAATCACATTTTTAAATCCCTTTTCCACACTTGGGAGTACCTCCCCATGCAGCTTCCCTTGTAGTGTTAAAGAGAACATGTTGGTTGTTTCATTTTGTTGGGTTTTTTTTTAGTGTGCTTATCAAGGAGTTTTGAGATCCCTCCTCTACTATAGAAGCAGAAATAATAATAATAATAAAAAAACCCAGGTCTGGATGTCAGCAACTCCAGAGAACAGCAGCTTCCTGGAGGAAATGCTACATTTCATGGAATGCTGCCAACTCGATAGTACCAACGGAGAGGGGAGGTCTTCAGCGGTAATACTGAAAGGCTGCATTTTTAATGCTGTCTTTAAAAGAAAAAAAAGTGGCAGACGGAATTCTCTAGCAGACAGGAGGGGTCTGGAAGCAAGGAGCTTTTTTTTGCCCTTTTAAAAAAAAAAAATAATAAAATCTTTAAAATGTGCAAACGGGCCACAATTCTGGAAGAGGCGTTATATGCTTTAGGGAGATGGGGGTGAATCCCGTGAGTGTGGAGATGTTGCCAGAAGGACCGGCTGGCCAGAGTCTAGCAGTTGGAGGGGTGCATGCTCCCCAGCTGGCCAGCTGCCAGCATCAGGATGTCTTTCTTCTCCTTGTGGAAACGCAGCTCCTTCCCAGCCAGGCGGGCTTCATCCAGCTCACTCTCCGTCGAAGCCAGCTCTCTGGAAAGGGCCCCTGGGCTGTTCTGTTCCCTGTTCACCCAGTCCATGGCCATCTGGTTCCTTATGTCATCGTCCAGTGCGCGGTGGGAGTAGTGAGCCAGGACCTCCTGGTGGTAAGGGACACATGCAGCTTAGAAAAGACAAGCCACTACATGGGACACACGGCACTTGGTAGTGTCTGGCTTCCTCGCCAGCTAAGGGAGGTGAAGGAGAAGGTTGTTGCAACGCTAAAAGGCTTAAAACACAACGTCTCAAGGCACCCGAACTCACCTGCCGCGAGCACTGCCGCTCCCGCATGGCTTTCAGGCTGCCGTTCCAGTGCAAGAGCTGGAAGACGGTCATCAGCTCCTGCAACGGCAAGGGGCAGTCAGGCTGCGAGCAAATGTGGGGACAAGGGTTCAGCCCTACAAACTGATTTCTAGCTACGGGAACAAGGAGCCAAGCAGGACTTTGCAACATCACGCCCAGTCCTCTGCAATTGCAAGGATCACAGAGGATGTTTGCAAACTCTGGAGGCTGTAAACAAAAGACTTCCAGCATTAAAGATTTACCAAAAAGACAAGAAAAGCGCAGAAGCGGGGGAGGCGGAAGGCACCACCACCATCCTCAGAGCCAGGATGCAAGGGCAAAGCCCAGCTTCACCCCCCATATAAAAATCCCCCAACCAGATGAGTGGATTAGAGAATAGACAAAGATGCTGATGCTTCACTTTGCCCCAGGGATTTCAGGATTCTGCACACAAGACTCTGGCATCTCGCAGCCTCCAAGATACACCACCAGCCGGAGCGGGTGACAATCCAACGTTTTCCAAGCAAACAACTCTCTCTCAAGGCCACCCAAATTTCCTTTCATAAATTTGCAGGGATTAGTCAGGCTTCCCAAAGACAAACACAGCCTAAGGAATATACATAACAGAGTCACGCTGTGTAAACAGGGTCATTAATATAAACACTTCTGTCTTCCTCCTACTGAGTATTTCCATTCAAGGGAAATGAGCCAGGCAAGAAGTCAGCTTCGGGAAGTTTGCCTGCAGCAAAAAACCCCAAATACAGCGGCACTACAGAATTAAGACGCCTACTTTGAGATGCATCCAAACCCTGCTTCACTGTCTGGAGCAGAGTTATGGTCTCATTTCTCCTCTTCTGAAAATCCAGTTCCAGTCGGTGCATTACAGTCCAACTTTGCTGCACAAGAATTGTTTTGAGCTACCTTTGAAGCCCGAGTTTTCATTAAAAGGATTCACGAATCTCAAAGCGCTGCCATAACAAAGTCTCTGTATGTGTAGGGACAGACATCCTGCTTGACGAGGAGCGTGCTCAAAGGCTATCAAATCACAGGCAGAATTCAGAGTGCTCTAAACAGTCTTATTTACCTGGCTGCTCTGCTCTGCTCGTAGGAGCAGTTCCCCCAGAAAGGCTGGAATAAAGCCCAGAAGAATCTCAGTTCTCGGTCATCTGTTCTGCACGGAGTCCTTCTGCTCCGTTACCCAGAGCTGGTAAGTGCTATAGCAGCTTCTTTTATCAGTTTCTACTTTTCATTTCACAGATGTTTTGTCATAACGAGAGACAGACTGAGTGTATTTCAGTAGGATACGAAGACTGCTCAGATAATGCTGTGGTCTGAGGGCACGTAACGACAGTAATCAACACTCTAATTCCACAATCAAAATGTCTTTGGATGAAAGATCTTCACCAGCTTTCCCAAGGGAAGTGAGATCTCTCCCGTTTTACAGGGAGGCGATAAAAACCACAAATGAAATGGCTCGTTTAATGCCATCAGTGACAGTACCTGGAGGTATCCTCTGCACCTCCAGCACCAGTTCCCTAAATGCTATGTCCCTGAAAACACTGGATCGTAAGAACGCACAATCCTTTCACGATACTGAGCTGTGCAAATATCAAAGAACATTTACAGAGAGAGGCCCAATTCCAAGTATTTCACTCCTATACCAGCACCTGAAAGTGCCACAAATCCTGAGTCGTGTTCTAAGAGGAAGGTCCCACTTTTGTTCTGAATGTAAAGCACTACGGATGTAGCTGAGAGATCGAACCAACCCCTCCCTGAACCATGTCATTAAGTTCTGAACTGTACCTGGAACTCCAGCATCGATTTTCCCTTGTTGGATTCCAGCATGAAGCGGAAAGCACCGATCCCGGTGTTGGGATTATCAGCTTCCTCCCGATTGCCCTGCAAGAGATATTTCACACCTGAGCTGCACTTCCTGACCGAGCGGGCTGCTTCTGCTCCATCACCTCCACTTCAGCAATTACAGCTCAGATTAAGCCTTATGCACCTCAGCCTTGTGTTGGCAGACGTGTTTACCAGCCTAATTCAGCCTCGAATACCTGCTTTGTTCACTGCAGCTCTCTCAGAGCAACGGAGCCCCCTCTGCTTTTGACAATGCCACTTGAAATGCAGCCCATGATGGCGATTTCGAAGTTCTTACAATACTCTGGGCACGATCAAGTGCCATGTGACTGCGTAGCAAGAACTCCCTCCAGGATAAGGTATAATTAGGGTAGTAAAAGAAGAATGCAAAGCTCCCGCTGCTAGAAACTAACATTTCTGGAAAACATTTGGTTTAAAGAAAACTAGCCAATGCGACAACCTGGTCACAGAAGGGCCACATGAATCAACGTCTCAAACCTATTGTCCCACCCCTGAGCTGAGGGCAGCACAATCAAACTCGAGACTGAGACCGTGTGGGAGGGGAAGCAGTAGAACAAGAATTACAGTTCAAGTTTTAATGCTCCGAAGTCACTGAAAAAAACCTAACATAAAGAGTTCCAGATGTCAAAGAAAACTTCTCTTCCCGTGATTTGAGGTTTTTCCCCAGTCAATCCATCCCCATCAATGGCAGTGTTTGGGCACAGAGAAACCTTACGTTGAAGGATGCCAGGGCCTCTGAAACACTCTTCTCTATGAACTCATCTGTGATCCTCCGGGAGGGATGCTCGTTAAAGACCGAGTTCATTAGCGCAATCTTCGCAGCACTCCTTCGGGCTTCAGCCTTGGTTGGACAGAACTGGGGAGAGATAAACACCATCAGTCCAGAAAGACAGTGAGATGGCCAAGATCCCTTCAGCCCCGTGCTCTGAATCTCTCACCCTCGCCACACAAGGTGGGAATTAGGTGGCAGCGTCGGGTAGATCGGGAAAGTCATATTCTCAGACATCCTGAAATCATTAGGAGCGAGTTTTAAACCACAGCTATCCCAACCATGCTAAACACAAAAATCAGGCAGGCAGCTGAACTCAGCACATAGCATCTGCAGCAGGAAACGCCACCAATCAGATCGTCAACAAAATTAATGAGCTTAAAACCAAAACGTAACCAAGTGACTCGTAAGCAAGAGGACGGCTCTTCAGGATGGGCAGACCGTGTAGCTGCTAGAACTGTTTCTTTTGGATCCGTTCTTCAAACCAAGACTAGGGAGCAACCGCCTAAAGCCGCTACAGCGAAGGAATCCGAAACTCAGTCAGAACCCCTTGTGGTTTTTGGACCTTAATCTTTCGGGTGAGGTATTTGGGTTGGACATTTTCCTTTAAACAGAAATAGGGGAGAAACTATCCATCCAATATTACGATTTGATTTCTAGTCTTTTGGCACCTTGAGAGGAGGTTCTGAGTCAAATCCAGAGCCCTTGCAAAAAAATATTACTCCACCAGTTTGTCCGAGCTGCAGGTAGTGTACATACATTTACATAATGGAAATACATCTCACCGCTTAATCCTGGGAAGGAGAACAAAGTACTAAAACCGGCCAATCTAACAGTGTTCTCTAATACCACATATCTGATGTCAGCATGACATGTTGGTATGCGTAGGGAACACAGAACACACAGCAAAGTAAATCCTACAGCTGAACCTTCCTGGATTGAAGTCAGGTGGGGTTTTAGACGCAATTAGCAACTGGCCAGCTTGAAATTAAAGAGGGCTACAGTCAGACCCATGTCATCCTCGTGCTTCAAATCAGCAGAGAAATGTGAATGCTGTGCCCAGCACAGAAAGGTGTTAGAGCACCAATTCTGGTGGGGAAAGATTGTCAGGGCACCCACGTTATAGAGGGCTTTGAAGAGCGAGCGATGCCGCAGGAACAGCCTCCAGCCGAGCCATCATACCTGGAAACTGCCAAAGCAGCTCCCTCCCGGCAAGGTGACGTAGCAGACGTAAGGGGGGCTGTTGGAAGGGACCATCTCGTACACCACAAGGGCTCCATTTTTCAGATCGGCTCCACGTGACTGCTTCATCTGCCAGAACTCCTGGAGGGCCTCCACAACATTCACTGAGGAGACAGAAATAGAACCAAGTTCAGACACAGAATACAAGACCCCGGGAAGCTGCTTTCCTCAGGTATCACCTGCCAGGAGCAGCTGCATCCAGAACCAAAATGGCATAAACTTAGTGTATTCCCACCTATGCCAGCAGGGCCTTGCCTAGGGGGCTCAGTTATGTCCTGTATTAAAACCATCAGCTTCAAGGGAAGCTGTAGATGCACGATGTCAACACAAACACACCTCTCCCAGCAAGAGGAACCTAAGGAGAACCACCGAGTTATAAAAGAAAGCTTCCTACAGAAAAGCTCTTCTCATAAAAAATAACTTAGGGATAAGAAGAGAACTTGGGAAAGGCTGCAGAGCAGCAGGGCAGCGAGGTGTTTTTCCTCCCTAAGAGGGCTGTCAACAAGTTCAGCAGGTTTGCTCACCTGCCTCAGGTGATCCCCAATATTGACATTCTTACACTTAAGATAAAAATAAAGCAGCTGACCTGTGCGTGCACTGTCAGCCCTGCAGAAACCACCTACCTTTGTGCTGAACATCACGTACCCAGATCAAAACAACAGGACGGAGATACGAGAAGCGACCTGAGGCATAAAGCTGCCCAGCTGCGGCTTTCTGGCAGAACTCTGTGTAATTTGGGTGGGAGGATCTGACTGCACACAGAGCATGTAACAGCACAGCGGAGAATGCAAACAGCTAACTGGCCAGCCTCCTTTGTGCCACTTGGAGGACGTGAACCAAACGGTGAATCACAGGATAAAATCAGGATTAGCTTTGTTACTGTGTTTTTTCCATCCTGGTTTGGAAACCAGAGCCTAAAATGTTAGCCCTGGTTGACTTTGGTAATTACAGTCTTTTTAGGAGAGGTTGATTTTAAGCACCTCTTCTGGAGCACCAAATACACTAGACGAGATCTGAGCATTCGCCCAGCTTTAACAACCAAGCAGCTGGCCCACACCAACACACAGAGCCCTTGCAGCAATCAGCTTGTAGCCCAAATCCACCAGATTAAATTCTTCTTATTTTAACATGCATGCAAGAACTAGAGGTGTTTGCTGTAACAACGAGCCAGCTGTCCTGTCGTTCTCTTAATTTTTGAATCCCCAGCATCAGCAGGACTTCCTTTGAGCTGCTCTAAGTTTACCCACCCTTTATTTTGTTAAGGTTTGGGCAAGAAAAATGACCCTTATAGTGTCTAACACTCTAAGTCCCATCGAATTTGCTCTAAGCTGCTTTCTGTGCTGAAGAGTTTGACAGGTAGCTGTAGAAAAAGCCTGCACTCAGCTCTTCCTCAGCACTCCTCCTCTGAGCCTTTTTTAATCTCAGCAATTGCTTTGAAGCAAGGCAAAACAGGTTACAGCGACTCCTCACTAATGCAGCAGCTGTTAAAAGGACCCAACCCTAGAGTTCTCGTTTTAAGCAAAATGAGAAAAATACCCCCAAATCACAATCTCAGCCCTCTGTGAGGAGCTGCGTACACCACAGTAAGCAAGACGAGGCTGCTCTTCTCAAAGTCTCCCAGAGTAAGATATAAAAGGGAGGCGAATTTGCGGCCACGCGCAAATGTGCAGTGCCAGGCTCATCACAGCCACCCTGCCTGAGCTTTTCACTTGCCTACACAGCACTGTTATTTTTTAAATCTTCAGCCAGGCAGCTTTCAGGAAGACAGTGAGCCTGAGCCTTTTACTTTGTTTTATTGCTTTCTATAAGATGAAGCCAAGCAAGGAGTCACCAGCACAGTAGTTCCTCACTAAGCATTTCCCTGCTCTTTCAACCACAGGCTTTTCAGGGCGTTTGTACATAAAGCAGTCGCTTTGGATTAATTTCAAGTTTAGTTTGGATGGGCAATTTTCCACTGCAAACTAACAAAAAGCCATACAAACAATATGCAGTTCCCTGCCAGTTCTCCAGTGCACCGATACCCAGACAGAATTCCCATCCATTCCAGCACATTCCCTTCCCAGGGATGGTGTCAGTCATGCACATAATCCCCGGCGGCTTTGGGGAGACAATGCCCAATTCAATAACAACTTCGGGGATCCTTTGGCACGGGGCAACCAAGACTTTGCAGCAGTGACCACACAACGCACAGAATTGCTGTGAAAATTCAGCGAAATTTCTGTTTGGTTTTATTTAGTAAAGTCTGGAAACTGGCGTTAAGAGCAGGTTAATGAGGAAATGCTCTGAAACATGGGCACGAGATTGTGTTTCAGCCGAAGACAAGGGTTCCTCCGTGCCAGCCGCTGGTTGGGTACTTTTTTTGTGACTGGAGCGATACGTCAGACAGCGAGAAGCATCCAAAAGAGGTTTTCTTCACAGACTGGCTTCAATGCTCCCAGCCGCCACAAGCAGGATGGATTTAGGAGATGAGAGAATAAAATACCTAATTGAAACTCTGAAAAGGCTCCAGAACAATACGCTTTTATAGGGCTGGAGAGCCAACGGTGGCACTACAGAGCCCTGCCCATCTGCCCTCTCCTCCGCACAGCTCCAGCTCCAACGCCATGCGTCGCAGCCGCATGCAGTGGATAAACACTGCAGCATGCTGAATCTGGAGGGAAATCTCAGTCTGAATTTGCTCCGGATTGATGATTTTCAGCCTTGCTCATTCACCCCTCCTCCTTCCACTAACTCACAAAATAGTGGTGTGGGGGAAAGAGGCAGGAGATGGGAAGTTTTTTGCTTTTCAGAAACGATCTTAAATCCTGCTTGTGAGAGGACGGTCCTCGAGAAAGCAGGGACACCTTCTGCACCCTGAAGGATTTTAATCCCATACGGAGCACAAAACACAGTGCTTGGGCTGGGGAGAAGGCAGAGAAAAAAATGATGGGATGGTTTCAATGCAGGTAAAGATGCCTAAGTGACATATTCTTTGCACTGCACACGAGGTCGTGTTTAATGGGAAATCCAACATGTAAATAAAGCAATTTGAAATACCTGTAAGTAGAACAAGTTTCTCCACCAGCTCAAAACACTGGAACTCTTACTATCGGCATCAGTCAATACCTTTTAGTCTGTGCGTTTACATTTCTGAGGGCAGGAATTGGAAATGCTGATCTTCTAGAAAAACTCACCCATCCGTTGGGGGGGAGACCTGCAGATTTACAGTGCACAGCTTAACCCACACAGGGAGGCTCCTGTCAGAGGCTTCCCCTTTGTATCTGCCACTCCATGAACAGACAAAGAGGAGCCGCGAGACACAAAGCAGAGCCTGCTCTGACCATCAGTCATATCTGTTTATTGCTTTGGAGCATAACCCTGTATGCCGGCGTTGTGTATACGATAGCACATCTGACTTGCATATTAAATACAGCAGCGTAAGTGATTCCACATGGTGCCGAGTTCCTCTGGAGCCAGACGAGCAGCGGTCCTCCCGCCAGCACTCACCATTTGGAAGCCTGCAACGCCTCTGTTGGACCTGCTGCCACAGCCGGAAGAAGTTGGGAACTCAAAATAGTTGCAAAGTGTCTCCTTTCAGGTGGGGCGGAAGATTCTTTCCATCACAGGGACAGTAAAATATGTGCTTTAACCTTTTTTCCTTGCTTCTGTACTTTTTTTTTTTAATTTTTAAAAGTGTGCATCGCCTCTCGCACGACCGGGTGCCTCTGATGCAATACTTGGAGCCCTGTGGCGACGGAGCGTGGTGGAATACTTAACACCCCCACAACAGCCTCTTCCAGCACCAGCAGAGTCTGTCTCCTCCCAGACAGGGCGTTTTTTCATCGACAAGGTGCAGCTGTGCAGAGCACAGAACTGAGGGGGATCCCAGGAAAACTGCAGCCACCGGGAATGGCCAACGATTGCCCAGCCAAACCTTCTTGGCTGCTGCCTTCCTTGAAAGAAATGAGCTTTTTTTTGTCCTCACATTAAGTTGAAGTAAGGAATTACATACAAGACTAAATCTTTATGGCACAAGAAGAATCCTCCTCCTTAAAAACATAAAAACCATCTAAGAACCATTAAAAAAACCCAAACCAAACAGCCTCCACATTCTCCAACTTTCTTACCTGCTAGAGGCACAGCACAAGTAGGAAATCTCCTCTGCTTTAAACCACTCATCTGCCCAGCTCAAGCTCCCGCGCCTGCCTTCATGGTCACCTATATGCTTCCCTACCCCTACCTTGTTTTCTTTCCATAATTTACAAAAACAAAAAAAAACCCACGTCAAATTAGCTATCTGGAAACAACTGATCCCATAAACCCAGAAGTTTGCATTAAGTTTTCTAAGAAAAGGAGACCCATGAATGTTTATCAAGCTTGACCCCTGAAACCACGAGACTCCTTAGGGAAAAGGAGAGAAATCACGGACTCGGCAGTTTTATTTTACTCATTTTTACTTTACTTGCTTTCTCGGTTTTGGCATGAGCTGCCCCAGATAGATGAGGCTGGAGCATGGATCCTCCCTTCCTCCCCACGCTCACCTTTGAGGTCACCCAAACCACACAAGCTTATGCCGCAGGGCTCGGAGATCCCAAGCACGAGGTTTGAGACAGCAGCAGACAGCAGAAAATTTCCACAAACGGCACAAAACACTCACTACTGATGTTTAACCTAATGACAACAGTCAAGGATGGCTCCTCAGTCACCCTTAGAGCCCATCACATGGGCAAACCACCAGCTGAACGCTGCTGCCACCTCTCTACACCTGCCTTTCAGGGAGTTGTAGAGAGCGATAAGGTCTCCCCACAGTGTCCTTTTCTCTAGGCTGAACACCCCCAGCTCCCTCAGCCACTCTTCACAAGACTTGTGCTCCAGACTCCTCACCAGCTTCGTTGCCCTTCTCTGGATTCACTCCAGCACCTCAGTGTCTTTTTTGTAGTGAGGGTCTTGGAGATGTCTCTTTTTCCTCTTCTTTTTCCTTCATGCAGACACTTGGTTGAGCGTCAGCAGTCTCTGATGGGACATCTTCCTCCTCACCTGCTCTCCAAGCCCTATACCCACTCTGCAACTGCAGAACCACAGACAAGGAGCCTTTGTCATGTTTCCAGAGTTTCAGCGGCCAGTCCGGCCCAAACCATGACATATGTCAATAATATGGCAATTCCAAACCAAAATCCGTGTGAATCCAAGCTTATGCTGGGGAAGAGAGAAGTGAGAAGGGTTGCCGGGACCAAAGAAAATGGGTTAGAAACCCCGGTAAGGGAGAATTAATGCGGAAGGAGGGCTGGGATGACAGAGTCCCAGGCAGGGCTGAAAGGAGCTGATGGGGAACCCTCTGAGAGGATCCCAGACCTGGATCTGATGGGACTCGGGGCGGGGGGTGGGGGGGGGGGGGGTGGGGGGGGGGTGGGGGGAGCAGAGAGAAGGGGGCAAAGAGGAGCCCCAACAGCGGGACACGGACTGTGGGAGGGGGAAAGGTGACCCCACGGCTGGGGAGGGGACAGTAGGGAGTAAGATGGAGGGAGAAACCAGCTGAAGCCGGAAAGGAGCTGGCCCTGGGCGATGGAGACAGGAGGAGGGAGACGGGGCCCTGGGGCTCTGGAGCTGGGGTAAGGAGAAGGGGACAAAGACAAACCCCAACGGGGGGACACAGACTTGGGGGAGGGGGGGGTCTCACCCCACGGATGGGAAGGAGGCCGTGGGGAGTAAGATGGAGACAGAAACTGGCTGAACTAGGCAATGGTGGCAGGAGGCCAGCCTGGGGGGGCCCTCTCCCATCTCCCCTCCCCTCAGCCCTCCGTCCCCCCGCCCGTCCCCCCCTCCCGCCCCCAGCTCACCGCGGCCGTAGCCCTGCGTATGCTTGGCGAAGCTCCTCACCACCGCCTCCACCGCCTCCCGCAGCACGGCAGGCGGCCCGGCGCCGGGCGGCGGCGGGGCGGCGGGGCCCTGCAGCCCCAGGGGGGGCGGCGGCGGCGGCAGCCCCAGCCCTAGCCCGGCCGGCGGCGGAGGGGCAGCGGGAGGCAGCGGAGCCGCCAGGGCGGCGGGTGGAGGAACCGGGGGGGCGGAGGCGCCGGTAACACCGGGACGCAGGGAGCGGAGCGTCCCGACACCGGGCTGCAGCCGCTGCGCCCGCACCGACTCCATGGCCGCCCCGAGAGAGCCCCGCCACCCAGCTGCTGTCACTCACCGCCCGAAGGGGCCAATGGGCGTGGAGATCACCTCAGGGAGGGGGCGGGACGGCGGTGGGAAATGGCCAATCGCAGCGGGGAGGAGGCTCCCGGGTGGGGCGGAGGGAGACGATGAAAGGGGCAATGCACCAATGGAAGGGCAGAGGAGCGGGAGGGTGGGCGGGACAAGGAGGGGAGCGACCAATCAGAACTCGATTGAAGGGCGTGGAGAGGGAGGCGTGCTTACTCCAATTACCAGTGAGGAACACCGCAGGGGGGCGGGGCTTAGAGATCTCTGTCCAAACGTGCTGCAGGACTGATAATAACGACAGAGGGAAGAACGAACCAAAATGCAAAGCAGCAGAGAGGGAGGTGGGCAATTGCAACCATGTTCTTATTGGTCGGGAGAAGGGGGCGGGAAACGGCAAAAGTAACCAATCAAAAAATTCGATACAGATCTAGAGGCGGAGATGGTTGTAATCACCCACTCATGGCATCTGTTTTGATGGAAGGAGGCGCGGCCTGGCTCATGCAGCCAATAGGGACGAGCCGTGCGGGCACGTAGGGGGTGGGCCTGGCCGCGCCGCGCTCTTGCCGGCTGCTAGGCGGTGCTGCTGCCCCTCCCCGCTCCCGGCGTGATCCGCGGTGGCTTCCGTCGTGCTCCCGGAAGTGACCCCACTCCGCTGGAGGCTGCCGGCCCTGCCATGGAGACCTGGGTGCGCTTCAGCGCCCAGAGCCAGGCCAAGGAGCGGCTTTTCAGGTGCGGGGGGTGGCTGCGGGGCGGGATCCCCCCCCGGGGCCGCGGGAGTGAGGGGAGGATGGGTGTAGGCCCCTCACGCCGTAGCGTCTCTTGTAGGGCGGCGCAGTACGCCTGTGCCTTGGCGGGGGACACGCTGCGGAGGAACGGGGCAAGCGCCGGGGTCTTGGCCAGCGTCCGGCAGCTGGAGGCTCACCTCAGCCTCAGCCGCAAGCGTGAGTGGGGCTGGGGCTGGGGGGGACACACCGGGATTGCGGGGGATGGGGACACTGGGTGGTGGAGAGGGACACGCGGGGAGAAGGGGACGACACCGGGGAAAGAGGGGTACGGAGAGGAGGGACACGATGGGGGATGGACGACACCGGGGGAAGAGGCACGGGGGTGGACAGGACACACTGGGGGTGGACGGGACATAGCTGGGGAGGAGAGACACGGGGGGTGGCACGGGGCGGAGATGGACGACACTAGGGAAGAAGGCATGGGGGGGCGAGTGGGATGGGACACACCGGGTGGGGAGGGACACCGGGGTTTCCTCCCTAACCCCCCCCCCCCCATCATTGACCATCTGTCTGTCCCATAGTGCTGCGCCTGGGCAGCTCAGCTGAGGCGCTGGAGGCAGCAAAAAGGGCCATTCACCTGTCAGACATGGTGTTGCGGTTCTGCATCACCCTTAGCCACCTCAACAGGGCCATGTACTTTGCCTGTGACAACGTTCTCTGGGTGGGGAAGACGGGGCTGGCGCCTGATGTGGACCAGGAGAAGTGGAGCCAGAGATCCTTCAGGTGAGGGGTCAGCAGGGAGGGCCCTTCCCCGGGTCTCCCACGCCCTCTCCCCGGGAACCGCTGCTTTATGAGGCTAGAGCAGCATCTGTGCAGTGGGGGGGAGCTGGCTGAGCCCTGCACCCGGGGTGGGGAGCAATAGCTTCTTCTCAAACTGGCAGGTGGTCACAGCTGGGGTCCCCCGGGGGTCGACGCTGGGCGCAACAGTGTTTAATGTCTTCCTGAGTGATCTGGGTGATGGGATCAAGTGTACCCAGACAAAGTTTACTGCTGACACCAAACTGAGTGGGGAAGCAGAGACTTTCAAAGGGAGAATCATCATGGAATGGTTTGGGTTGGAAAGGATCTTGAAGCTCATCCAGTTCCACCCCCTGCCCTGGGCAGGGACACCTCCCACCAGCCCAGGTTGCTCCAAGCCCCGTCCAACCTGGCCTTGAACCCCTCCAGGGATGGGGCAGCCACAGCTTCTCTGGGCAGCCTGGGCCAGGGGCTCATCCCCCTCACAGCCAAGAATTTCTGCCTCAGATTTCATCTCAGTCTCCCCTCTGTCAGTGTAAAACCCTTCCCCATCGTCCCACGGCTCCCCTCCCTGCTCCAGAGTCCCTCCCCAGCTTTCCTGGAGCCCCTTTAGGGACTGGAAGGGGCTGGAAGGTCCCCCCAGAGACTTCTCTTCTCCAGGCTGAACCCCCCCAGCTCTCTCAGCCTGTCCCCACAGCAGAGGGGCTCCAGCCCTCCCAGCATCTCTGGGGCCTCCTCCAGCCCCACTCCAACAGGTCCATGTCCTGTCCCACAGAATAAGAGTAGATGAAGGGGTCTGCGCTCCCCTCGAGCACTGTATGCAGGGGCTTTTCCTCTTTACTGATGGCAGAGAGCAGCATTGCAGGAGCTGGTGAGTGCTTGGCCTGGCTCAGCCCCTCAGCTGTTGGTGGAACATGGACTCTTTCTTCATACAGGCATCCTATTTTTGTGGATGAAGGGACGGGGCTGGAGACTCCCAGCATGGCAGCCTGCAGTCCCCAGTGCTGTTTGCCCACTCTCTCTGCTCTCCTCCCCAGTTCCTCTCCCCTGTTTTTCAGGTATTACCTCTTTGCCCTCGCGGTGAACCTGAGCCGGGATGCCTACGAGATCCGGATCCTGATGGAGCGTGAAGCGGCTGGGAAGCGAGCGAAGGGCAGCGAGAATGGGCGCCCGCTCCCGCCTGACAACGGGCTCCAGCTGCTGGGTCTGAGGCTGCAGATCCAGCTCCGGCTCCTGATCGACGTCCTTCGGAACAACCCTCCTCTGCTGCTGGATGTGGTGAAAAACACCTGCGATCTCTTTATCCCCCTGGACAAGCTGGGGCTGTACAAAACCAGCCCGGGTTTTGTGGGGCTGTGCGGCCTCACCTCCTCCATCCTCTCCATCCTCACCATCCTTCATCCCTGGCTCAAACTGAAGCCTTAGCTGCTCTCGGAGCCTGCCTGTGGGCTCAAAGCCAGCATGGGCAAATATTTGGGGATGCCAGGGTGTCATTTGTGGACTCATGGGGCTGGGACATGACTAAAGCTGACTGTCTCAGTCCCGTTGCTGCGCGGTTGTGTCATGCCTGGCTGCTTTGATAAAGGGGCTGTGGAGATGGCAGGAAGGTGGAGGAGTTTGCGGCTTTGGACCCCGCAGGGACCTGCTCCAGTTGCCTCAGCTCCCCATGTTGTCAGCCAGGAGGGTGATACTCAACGGATACTCAGTTTGGTTCTCCCCATCAACTGTAGGGCTTTTTGGGCTGTTCTAGGGGTTTAACATTTCTAGTCCCTCTTTAGGGGGGGGGTCTCTTAGCCCGGAGCCAGCCAAGAGTGAACTATTTGGGACTGGAGAAGGCTGCCTGGGTCTCTGGGTGCTTCTCCCAGACTAGGGGGGTTTAAACTGCAGGGTGGGGGTGAGTCTAGTGCTGGCTGGGTGCATCCAATGCCTGTTTTGACACTTTATCTTCCTTTTTAAGAAATCAGAGTGCAGGCAGTGTGAGGGTGCGTTGAAAGGACTTTGGATGAGCCATCCCCAGTTAGGCGTTTGGTAGTGACCTTGGGGTAAGTCTATGGGGCCTTGGCGGGTCTGGTCGTGGGTTTGGGGTGAGATCAGGGTAGGGTATTTCCCCATAGGAGAATATTCATTTGGCTGCACCTTCCCTGCAATGCCGGTGGGGAAGAAGGGACCGTAGTGAGTCGTGCCAAGCCTTGAGGTCGCTCTCAGCCCTCCCCACATGGATTCCTCGGTGTCCGAGAAGAGAAAGGGGCCTCGGGCAGCCCCAGCTCACCCCTGCTGCTATGAAGAAGCCGAGACTTGTGCATCCACCTCCTCCTGCCTCTGCCCAGTGCAGGTTCACTCTGCTGAGCCTTCAGTTTGCTTCTTAGATGTCCTTTTTAGTGGCTTTTTTGGGGGATAAATCGGGGAGAGGACAGCTCGATGCCAGGATCCTCTGTGTTGGTTGTTCCCACCTGCTTTTCCCTCTGAGCTGGCCCTGCTACCTCACTAAATTTCCCCATGTTCCTTGGTTTCTGTGACACCAGATAATGCCGTGAGCTTGTCCCGGCTCTAAAAAGTATTTTACTTAACCCCAGACTGCAGGACGTGCTCTGAGCTGGTGGTTATTTGCACCCAGGGGTGGACTGTTCCTCAGGAGGGAGGGAGGGAGCGACCCTGCGTGCTTTTAAAACCCGCTGGTGTTTTTGCTGAGCTCCGGCTCCGTGCACAAAGAGCTGGGGCTTCACCTACTTCCAGGTCCTTCCGTGCGGTGGCAAAGGCTTTTAGTCCGGACCCAGCTCCAGGAGCTCTCGGGCACTTTCCGTTTGGCATCTCCTGACTTTCCGTGCGCTCTGGTGTGATACAGGCAGGGGAAAGGTTGAGGTGCAGGGAAAGGTTGGGCACATTCAGCTCAAAATTCAGCCAAACTACCCAGAGCGTTAGCAAGAGGGAGTTTAATTGAGCTGGATAATAACGAAGGTGGTGGCAATGGGGGTTGAGAATATAGGGTCTTTCTGCCCGGGAACTGACTTGCTCAGGGAAGGTGCAGGGCGAGGTACATGCACCCTGGTGTTTAGACACCAAAGCTGCCCCCCCAGTTCCCCTTGGCTCACAGTGAAGGGCTGGAGCAGGATCTCAGCTTGTGCTCAGAGACTTGGAACTCTTGGTGGAGGAGGGAAATCAGTTATGAGAGCAGAGGGTGGCCGGCCCCGGCACATCAGCAGCCTCCACATGCTCTTAACACAACAGTTTTAACATGTTCAAGTGATATTTTAATTTGTCAGAGGCTGGGAAAGTGCGGTGGGGGCTGCACAGCATCTCCCCTGTAAATACTGTGGTGTAAATAGGTGTCTGCACTGATCTCTCTGGTTTGCAGGGTTAATTATTAAAGCCCAGCTGCTGAGACATCGCTGTTGTCCTGTGTCTCCATTATCCTGGAGCGACAAACACGTGGCCCGGTGTGTCTTGGGATGGGGACTCGGACTCGCTTGGGTGTGTGTTTCCCGGTATTCTGGGCAGTGAGTGACGGGGACACCCTGGGACTCGTGTCACCCTCCTGATATTTTAGGGTCTTTGCTGTCACCATCACCAGAGGATGGACTGAGCACCCTTTTCCATCCCCCTTCCCCTCCCACTGTGGTGGCAACGAGCCAAGGGCTCGTTAGTGCCGCTCCTGGAGCAGATGAGGTTCACCAGGGCTTTACTACCCAGCAGGACCCCGGCTCCTGCTCCAGCATCTGCAGCAAATCCCCCCCTCTGGCGCTTTTGAGCTGACACAGGATGCGTGGCAGAAGCCAGGAAGGCAAATGAGATCCTTTCACCTTTTCCTTGAGCTCTTCCAGGCTTTTTTTTTTTTTTTTGCTCAGTCACCATGGGAAATGAGTTTGCCAGTGCTCAGCCAGGCGGGCGAGTTGTGGCTGGACTCCTAGCCTGGCAGAAGGGGTCAGGGCTAGTTCCCTTTGGCCGGGAGGTGGGTATGGGGGGGTTTCCGGCACTGTGGAGGTTTACCCGGCACTTGGGGAGGCCAAGCAGCACCTCCCTGGGTGGGGAAGCCTCCGCCTGTCACTGTGGCTCGGGAGGGAGGGATGGACGGATGTTTCTGGGCTCAGGGGGCATGTACCACCGCTCCTGTTTCCCCCTCACAAGACCAGGTACATCCCCCAGGTTGGGCAGGGCTCAGGGACTTTGGTTTGCTGTCCATCCACCCCATATCCCCTTCCACCATCGCCAGGGGAGGGGGGGATCTCACCCCATCCGAGATGATCCAGACAATGCCTGTGGCTCTCGCTGACACACCCTCACTGGTGGAAAACCATCAGAGCCCCATGGAGGGACAATGCCAACTTGGGGACGGGCAGAGCCTGGTGATAGCTCCAGCTGAGACCAAACAAACTCATCACATGCCAGGCCTTGCACTGGAGGGGGGTGGGTGTCTCACCTGGGCTTCCTCAAAGCACCCAAGCCTCAGTGCCCCCTGTCTCAAGCTCTGGCTTCATCCGTGTTTAATGAACCACAACCTCCCTTAGATTGGGGAAAATCATCACTAATTGGGCAAGGGGCTTTGTTAGCTGGTACAATAGTGGTGAAGGGAGGGACCCCACTGTGGGGGTCACGGAGACAGGGGGGACCCCAGCGCTGGGGTCCGGTGGGTCCTCACGCTTCTGCCCTGTGCCAGGACACAGAGTTCTGGGGCTCGGGGAATTTCATTGTTCTTTGGGCTGAGAACGGTCACCGCTCATCACCCTAATGAGCGCTTAAAGTGGGATAATTAAGGGGGTGCTGCCGCCCGGCGGCCGGAGACCGTCCCTGCAGGTGATGAGTGTCACATGCGCTGTGGCCCCGCCTCCCCCTCCCTCGGCCACGCCTCCCTGGCCCTGGCCCCGGCCCCGCCCCCGACGGCGCTGTGCGTCTGTCCCGTGGCTCGTGCGCATGCGCGGCTTCGCGGCCATATGCCGGCGCCGGCTCCCAGAGAATGGCGGCCGGAGGACGAACCGTGACCACCAGGGCTCCAGCGAGCTCCCCGCCACCCGGAGCGGATTTTGTGCCGCCCGCCCGGCCCCGAGAGCGGCCATCGACGCTCCGGAGCCGGCACTTACCGCACTTACCGCGCTCCCGAGCCCCCGTCAGTACCGGTCAGTCTTCCGGGTGTCCATTTCTGTGGCCCCGCGGACCTCGGGGTCCCCGGAAGTGTCCACTCAGTCCTCCGGAGTGCGTCTCTGTAGCAGCTTAGTCCTCCAGGGTTCCGGAAGTGCCCCCTCAGTCCTCCGGAGTGGATCTCTATGGCAGTTTAGTCCTCCAGGGTTCCGGAAGTGCCCCCTCAGTCCTCCGGAGTGGGTCTCTATGGCAGTTTAGTCCTCCAGGGTCCCGGAAGTGCCCCCTCAGTCCTCCGGAGTGGGTCTCTATGGCAGTTCAGTCCTCCAGGGTCCCGGAAGTGCCCCCTCAGTCCTCCGGAGTGGGTCTCTATGGCAGTTTAGTCCTCCAGGGTCCCGGAAGTGTCCACTCAGTCCTCCGGAGTGGGTCTCTGTAGCAGTTTAGTCCTCCAGGGTTCCGGAAGTGCCCCCTCAGTCCTCCGGAGTGGGTCTCTATGGCAGTTTAGTCCTCCAGGGTCCCGGAAGTGCCCCCTCAGTCCTCCGGAGTGGGTCTCTATGGCAGTTTAGTCCTCCAGGGTCCCGGAAGTGCCCCCTCAGTCCTCCGGAGTGGGTCTCTATGGCAGTTTAGTCCTCCAGGGTCCCGGAAGTGTCCACTCAGTCCTCCGGAGTGCGTCTCTATGGCAGTTTAGTCCTCCAGGGTTCCGGAAGTGCCCCCTCAGTCCTCCGGAGTGCGTCTCTATGGCAGTTTAGTCCTCCAGGGTCCCGGAAGTGCCCCCTCAGTCCTCCGGAGTGCGTCTCTATGGCAGTTTAGTCCTCCAGGGTCCCGGAAGTGTCCTCTCAGTCCTCCGGAGTGCGTCTCTATGGCAGTTTAGTCCTCCAGGGTCCCGGAAGTGTCCACTCAGTCCTCCGGAGTGGGTCTCTATGGCAGTTTAGTCCTCCAGGGTTCCGGAAGTGCCCCCTCAGTCCTCCGGAGTGGGTCTCTATGGCAGTTTAGTCCTCCAGGGTCCCGGAAGTGTCCACTCAGTCCTCCGGAGTGCGTCTCTATGGCAGTTTAGTCCTCCAGGATCCCGGAGGTGCCCCCTCAGTCCTCCGGAGTGCGTCTCTATGGCAGTTTAGTCCTCCAGAACCCGCAATATTCCCCTCAGTCCTCCGGAATCCATCTCTATGGGTTGTTGCCCCCAAAAGCAGCAGTTCACAGCCCAAAAATGCCTGAAAATTCATGGGGGGAATATGTGTTTAAAAAATAATAAAACCTGTATATATGGGCATGAGACATTGAAATAAAGAACAATTTATCGTTTTTATACATATTGAAAAATATGAGTTTATGTATATAAAAAGGAGTTCAAAATGTGAACTCCTGGCTCCCCACCCTTATTCTTTAATTCTTCTGTCTCTCCCTTTCAGTTTATCAAGGTTTTTTTTGATATTTCACTGCTGGGATTTCTTAAGCACGTTAAGGAATAAACACTTCCTGCCTCCTCTGTGCCCCTGGATGCATCTGCAGCCCCCAGGGTGCAGAGCTCATTGCTGCTGACAGGCTCAGGGGAGGGGGTGATGTGCTGTGGGGCTTTGGCAACAGGCTCCTGTTCCCAGTAGGCTCCAGCTGGGGCTGAGGCAGCCCAGGTGGGACCCATGAGGTGAGGATGGGCTGGTTAAAGGGTTTAAAAAGGTTGCAGGTGGGGATGGGCCTGCTGTACCCAGTGAAATGAAGGGGGTTCCAATGGGCAGCTGCCTCCAGCAAGGAATGGGCAGTCCCCACGGTGAGGAAGGATCCCTCCTGGTTATCCTTGACAGAGTGCACCACCAGCACAGAGCACCAGGAGCTCGCTGCATCAGTCTGCCACACATGTGAGCCACCGTGCCTCTGGGAAACCTCATGGGAGATGAGCATCAAGGCACTCACTGCCTGCTTCTAGGCAGGCAAGGGTCAGGCTGCCAGCACCACAGAGGAGGAAGGGGCAGAGAGAGAAGCCTCTGGGCAGCAAAGGTCTCCCACCTGTGCCAGGAGCTGTGGTGAGTCACACACCCTCTCGTGTTTGTCCAGGCCCTTCCCTGTCACGCTTCTCCCGATCTCTGCCTGCGTCCTTGCCTGTCTCAGCTTCCGTCTCCCCAGAAGTTTTTGCTCTTCTGCCAATGCCACCCTGTACTCTGTTCCCTTCGCTGTTTCCTTTCTGCACCTTCTGCCTTCCCAGCTCCCCATCCTCTATTATTTTATTCTTCCCACACTGCCTTCTTTGCTATTGCTTGTGAAAATTGCATTTGTAGGTTTCCCTCTACCCAGCGACCTGTCTCTATTTCCAGTGACTCCCTCTGCTCCACCTCCTATCCCTCTTCCAGTGTCCTCTGCCTGTGGCTGTTGGTCCAACTCCATCTCCTGCTATTTAACTTCCTACCTACCTGTATGGCCAGTACCCCATTGCTTTCCAAATTTTCTTTCTGTCTCCATTTACCCAGATCCCCATCTGTGTTTAATTCTTCTTGCCTGTCCTCTACTTTGTTACTTTTAAAATTTTGTTTCATTGCCTTTATTTATTCAGTTTGCTGACCCTATTTTTTTTCTCCCTCTTTTCTTAATCCACTTGGCTTTTAAATTTTCTTACTATGTCAACTTTTATCCAGTTTGCCATCCTCGCCTTTCAATTTTTCCTGTCTTACTCTTGCACCCTCACTTTAAAAATTCTCTGTCTACTTTTATGAAGCTGCCAATACCAATTTTTGTTTGTTCTGTATTGGTCTTGTACTCCGTTGCCTTTAAACATTTTTATTTAGTTCACTATCCCTACATTTTTAATTATTTCCCTTTCTTTCCATAATCATTCTTGCTTTTAAAAGGTTCTTTCTGTCCACTTTTATCTCGTTTGCTGGGTATATTTTTAATTTTTTTCTTATTTCATTAATGCAGAGACTTTTTAAAATTTATTTTCTACACCTCCATTGCAGTTTGCCGTCCGTATTTCCCAATTATTTCCTTTTGTTTCCACAGTCCCCATCACTTCTTAAATTTCTTACTTTTATCCTGTTTGTTGTCTTTATTGCTTACCTTTTAATTATGTCTTGTCTTTCCTTACTGTCGTCGCATTTAAAATTTTCTTTCTACATCTGTTTTTGTTTGCTGTCCCTACTTTGTAATATTTCTCTTTATTTACCCTACCGGGTATCGCTTTTTAAATGTTCTTTCTATGCCTACTTTTGTTCCCTTTGCTGTCATTTTAAAATTATTGTCTTTCCTTAGCGCTGTTGCTTTTTAACTTTTCTTTCTACATCTACGATTTAGTTTGCCATTGTTATTTTGTAATTTGTTTCCCTGCTCCTTTAATCACGGACGCCCTTAAGATTTTCTGTCTATACTTATATCCTTTGCTGTCTTTATTTTTAATTATTTCTTGTCTTTCCTTAGTGCCCTCTGTTTTTAGAGTTTTCTTTCTATGTGTTTTGAGTTCACCATTTCTATTTTTTAATTTTTTCCTTATTTTCTTAATCCCTGTTACATATAAAATGTTAACTCTGAGCTTTTTCTCCCAGAAACCCATCCTTGGGTTTGTTTGTGCCTCAGAGCCCTCTTATTGTCCTCTGTGCCATCTAGGATGCTTCCGTTTGTCATGTTAAAAGGACTGTAGTTTTGATATTTGTCTGTCAGAGTCCCAGGACTTTCACTGATTTACTATCAGAGTCCCACCAAAGGACTTTCACTGAATCAGATTCACAAATAATCAAAATTAGTTATTTTATTGAGAGCAACAGTCCCAGATTCGAGATTGTTGTTGATAAATTCACTAACTACAATAGCGCTAATTACTTAAGGTTAATATCGCTAGCAAAAATAACCATAGTACAACCCGGGGTAGCACTCCCCAGAGGGTGAGAGGCGCAGCACTTACCCAGAAAGGTGTCCCTGCCTGGGGTGGAGGAAGAGAACATAGCCCGTTGACTGGTCCGTCAGGTATCAAATTTCTTCTCTGCCAATTTAACAGTCATTTTCTCCGTCCTTTTATCCGCAAAATTACGAGGTTTCCCTCCCCTAGGTGGCCTGTAGTATGATTTGGGTGGAGAGATGAGTGCTATAGTCATGTACGTTTAGCATGATCTCTAAAATCTTCATTAGCATGTACAGGGGTTTCAACTTTAACATGCATTTCACAGGTAATGAGGCAAAGGTTAATTACCAGGCATGGCAGCCTCTCAAGGAAACAAAGAGCTACACAAAGTCTCTGTTATCTTGATTTTATTGTCTCTGCTGACAAAAAGGAGGGCTGTCCTGGCTCTCCAAGACTACCCCGTTATTTATGTATCCTGTGATAGCCAGACAAGCCTTCACTTCCCTGGGTTGCACAAGAGATAGCAAAGCCAGTCTTAATTACTCTTTGAGCACAGAGACTTCACCTCATTATCCAAATTCCACACCATTTGGTCCCTGGCCTCCCAAGGACATCTGTACTCCATTCCAATCCCCCCTGGACTTCCTCCTCATGTCCCTGTACCTTCTTCGGTCTCTCTGACCCATTCAGGACCCCTCTCATGGTGTCACAACAGCTATAGATGCCTTCGAGGTTGCCCTTAGCACATCTTCAGCTTTGTTGCGGACCTCACACACCCCTCTCCTTCCCTCAGAAGGCTTCCCAACTCCATATCTGTGACCTGGTGTCAGACACCGAAGTTTTCCTTAGCGTAAGTACCTAGACCAGCAAAGCCTTAGGCCGCAAGATGTAACCTAGCGACATAGAAAACTTTGGCTGAACTCCTTCTTAGTCCAAGAAGGACGGATAGTTGTTTTGTCAGACTTTGATACATTGTAACTTAACTAACATTATGAAATTGTGTAAGTAACATTAATGAAGATTATATGCTTAAAATTATGAAACAGAGTGACCATTATGATGAAAGGAAAAGAGAACTCTAATTCTTGGAAATGAAGAAAGGGCCCATTCTACCCTGAGTCAGCAGAAGAAGGATGAGATACAGGTGCAGATGGGACAAAGAGATCACAAAACCGCCTAAGAAGGTAAAAGCACTTACACCAAAACTCTAGTCATCGAAGAGGACACATAAGGGCTGAACAATTTGATTGAGAAGAGACACGCTTATCATGTGAACAGGGGCACAAACAGCTTATGTCATAGATTGTGAGGCTTTATAAAGCACAGGAAAAGTATTGAGGGGATCCCTCTTCTGAGGTACCCAGCTCGAGCTGTATTAAACCGACTCTGTGACAGAACGCAGGTGTGAACTGTTCTTTACAGTTGGAGGCTAAGACTGGATCCAGCCGCACTGAGACTCCTCTCTGAGAAGGACTTTAGAAAGCAAGGGGGTCCAGTCTGAACCTTGCTGCTCGGCAGGAGGGTCTTCCCAGGCTCTTCTTCAACACCCAGCCCTG